>JAHZSR010000097.1:0-111412 GCA_025782845.1 Boletus coccyginus
TATGAAGTATATGTGATCCCTCAAGCATATGAAAAGGACACAATGAATGAGCTTCATCACATGATAGTTGAAGTTTCCATGCTCCAGCCAGCTCACCAACCAGCCCATGCCCAAAGAACCAACAATCATATCTCAAACCAGACTATCAATGTTCATTCCATTAAACCTTAAGAATAACTTCTTTCTGAGATTGACCACTTCCTCAATCATTTGCCTCTTTCTAATCCTAAACATTCCTGTGATCCAGATGTTGACTATTTTCTTCAATATGGTGGTGAAAATCATTGGCTCATTGATTCTGATGATGATTCCAAACAGGATCCTGAAGACCCCTTTAAAAACCATATTTAGCTTATCTTAGAGCAAATGCTCTATGACATCCTTGAAGAATCTCTAAATTGCAAAAGTCACAATTAGGATCCATGGACCAACATCCTGCTTATCCTCAAAGAAGAGCTCACTGTTGAAGATCTCTATCTACAACTTGAATTCCCCTTTGAAGCAGTCCAGTATATCTTTTGTACCCCAGAGCTGTAGCTTAAACATTTCAATCATTTTTTTCCTCCATAGTCCCCACTTAGCCATTGCAGGGCTTTAGAAAATGTTTCTATTTAAATTCCTACCTCTCTCTCATACAACAACTACCTCCTTAAAGGCTTATTTGAATTCATGCTAAATTCTGCAAAATTTTCAATTCTCTCGCCTGGGTTCTACATACAGAATCTAATCATATATTGTGTATGAGAAAAATATAATGTGTTCTTTCAGATGGCAATCTCTTCTATAGGGTAGTTTGAAAGGGCCTAAGATTGCCATCAATCTCTTCATCTGCCAGTCTTTTCATAACCAGCCCAGACTTTGTCCACCTCCTAGAGTGAATGAAGTTATGCCTTATCCAGGAGAAGAAAATGACAACAGTTACACTGAGAATGCCAATAACCAAGATCATTAAGATCAGTCCAGCTCTGATTTGGATTAACAAACTTACCCCTTGATATTCTGACATTTTCCCATTTCCCCACCTGAAAACAATTCCTTGAGCCCTGGAACCACCTCTGGTTCAGAATGAATTTAGACCACATAGTATACATTAGTGTCCACCTTGAGGTTTACATAACTCCTCACCTACCATAGTAACCTGATGCCCCTTCTGGAATCTACCTATATCCAAAACTGTTGAAATCACTTAAGCCTGATTGAAAATATAACATGTAGCACATCCTTATATTACTATATTTAACTTGATATGCCCAGCACTCAAATACACAGTGGGGTTCAGGTGAAAGAAATTGATTGGGAAATAATGTATTATGTGTAATAATCCTGCATTTTATAGGGCATATTTGTGCATAGTTCAATGAGGTTCTTTTTTATTATTACATGAAATTTATATGATCATGACCCTCTTTTCAAGGGGATTTTAACCATGTAATATTCATCAAGATTGATAGCATAGTTCTTGAGATATGAGCAAAACAAGTTGCTTGAAATAGTATTTTAGAATTACCTAATATAGTAAGTCATCTAGGGTTAGGGTTACTCAGTATGACAAGCATGGACCCACAATTTCCAAATCAAGCAACTATTATATCATTCATGGCCAAGGCATTTTTAAGCTACTTTCAAAAACTCTTTTCTGATGTGCTTATTCTGGAAACTTAGATCATACTCTATTGCATACCTTCACCAGACTACTTTTCATTTTGTTTACTTTTTATTGCTGTCATCACAAATCCCTTATCAGGCAACTCCTTCATATATAATATTCAGATTTCCAAATACAAGGCCTTTCTGGCTCAAAGACCTTGACTTTCAAAGATCCTCAAATTGAACATGTCTAAATCACCAATTCAGGAAAAGGTGGGTTTTATTGCATATACTCTTCACAGAAAACAGGAAAACAAACTATAGTCTTTTTTTTCTTTGACTCCACCATAACTAATGAATTTCAAGTCCAACTCATCTGCAATAGCAAAATATAAATGGGTGAGAGATATCCAAAAAGATGCACAAATATATTTGCTATATCTTGAGATAGTTTTTGGTAGGAAATCCTGATCTTTCAAAAAATCTTTGTGTACCTCTATATGTACCATGCAATAATCTAATACAACAAGCAGTGAGTATACATCCACTTTTATATCATTGACTTTGAAGGTCATTGTATATTCTGGTGTCTTTTTAGTGTGAATTAAATTAGCTAGAACTACATGTATGATTAGATTATGATGCAATCCCAGTACCAAAAGTACTAATATCACCCACATTGAAAATGTGGAAATCATCCCCCTTAGAAGCACTCCTGGGGGTACCTTAGATATATTGGAAGCATTTGAATCACCCTCATCAGAAGAATCAGAAACACTAAAGGCATCCAGGATGGAAGATGCCAGAAGCACCAAAAGCACCCAGTGGGTCACCAGTGCCAGAAGCTTCACCCCTGTCTGACTTTGTTGAAATGCCCATCTCCAAAGCACTTCCTTTGGAATTCATGCTGGAAGCACCCCTCAGGTCACCAGAAGTATTCAGGGTTGAATAAAACTCAATATTGTGACTTCGCTTGAAAATATCATTCAAAGGTGGTCCATCTCCCATATAGCTTAGAAGCTCCTGGACATCAGATTCCTGCCCAACTCCCATGGTTTGAATAGAAGAATGAAGTGATCCTAGGACTTTGCAAATTTCTTTAGTATTTTTTTTCCTTAGCCTTGAGCTCTTTCACTAAATGCAGTTTGGATGTGCTTTTCTCAGTGGCATGGTTACCTCCATATATATTCTGAACATTAAGTGACTCTGTCTGCAGAATAGTTCCTGATTTTACAAACAGACCTTGCAAAGCTACTCAGTCATGCACAATATCTGCCAAACAGCATGAAGGCCACAGGTTTCAGATACAGAAAACTCTGGACAGGTTCTCATGGGATCATAAATGTGCACACAAATTCCAAATGCTATAGGCTCAAGGAAATAAGTGACACCAGGAATCAGATATTAAGGAAGATTGTTTGCATCAATCTGCCCTATCCTCAGCTTGTGACATATTTTGATGAAGCTCAAAGTATCTCCATTAGGGCATTTCACAGCCAACAGAGGTGAGGAAGAAAGAAAAAACCTGCTAGATCAAGGAACAAGAGGATTCCACCTCAAGTAAGGAACCTCAGATGCCATGATAGAGTTTAGAGAATAATGTTCATATTCAGCATGAGATAGCTTAGCCCAGACAGAAACCTATAACAAATTGTATCCATATGTACCTTCTTTACTCTATATTCCATGTGAGCATATATTTCAGTGATCAAGTAAAAATATCCAAATATCTATCAGATAGATCAATCCTTGAAAGACTTGAGTTTGCATCACTTGGAAGTCTCTTCTAATGAGCAAGCCAATACAGTTGGATTTAGCTTGACAGGCCCACGTTAAATCCACTCCATGTGTCATAGACTTCTCACATACCTTCACTCTAATTCCCATACCATTATTCATGGCACCACAAAGTAAGTGAAAATATGTGTTATATATTGCTTATTTGTATCTTTATCTCTTTCTTCCTTGCTATAGAAACATCCCATTTCATGATTCCATGCAATGATATCTCCAGTATACTACTTCTTTCCCCTCTAGTCCATTCCTCTCATGTTTCTGAAGGCCTGCCAGGCATGAGTCATATTCAGGTAAATGATAGGTGATCCATGCTTTTTAAATCTTTGCTTTTCTCTGACCATAAATTCTTAGCATTCTGATATATCATAACAAAAATACCTATAATTCAGAAGACAAAAGCACAGTTGATGCCATGTAAAAGGCCAAGGTGATCTGTATCTATAGAACTGACACTTCCCAGATAAAGACAAAAACAAAGATCAAGGTTTGTAGCTTAAGGTGACTCTCCAGCTTACTTAGCTCACTCATCTTTCAGTACAAGATAGAGGTAGTGTGGTTCTACAGCACCTCTGACAGCTTGGATCATGTCATCAAAAAGAAAGGCAACTCCAAGTCAACAAAGGTCAAGAAAAAAGCACTCAAAGACAAGTTGTGAGCTTGTTCACTAATTGGCACTAGCTCTCGTTATTTTTTTTCAGTCATCCAAATCACTACCATCCTCATGAATTGATCCTATCATTTCACCAGCAAGTCCTTGACTCCACCTGCATCATTGGTAATCTTTTCTTTCAATTTTAACTTCATAACACATCTGACAGTCAGTTTTTGTGTGAATTCAAATCCTTCAGGATTCATAGATGTCCCTCACTTTAGGCAGGAATGTTGAAGATCACATGTGCTTGGTGGCTGCTATTTTTATCAGTATGTTTTGCCTGCCTCCCAGAGTCTCCCAAGTTAAAGCCATACTTTATTATGCATCTGCCACTTATGATTCCAGTCACATGGTGTTGATTGTAAGGATAATGATCAGCCATCAATACCCCCATGGTCTGCCATAACCACCCCCTCTCCCCACCATGGAATCTCCTCCATGGACATACCCCTCCATGCTCACTACACCAGAAATGACCTTCCTGACACCAATGACCTTACTTGGCTCATCAATGCCATGTACAACCCCTATTTTTCTGTCACCATCAACTTCTTAGACATGGGCTCTTCTCTTTATGCTCTCTATCATGCTTTCCTTCAAAATTCCTCCCCTATCTAGTATACTGAACATATCTGCCAAATCCAAAGAGACATAGAAGGATATCTCCTGGTGACCCTTTATCAGTTTGATATGTTAGAATTCCTGAAAGACCTAGACCATTATTTTTGTGAACTCACCTTAACTATCAGCTCCCCCACATCCTCCCACTCCATCCTATTTAGAGACCCTCATTCCACCTCTTCTTCTCCTCTCTTTCCTCTTGAGGAGGAAATCCTCTGAGTTGTAGAATATGCCTGGACTAGAGGAAAAGAGATTACCCTCCCACTATCCCTTATGCCAGGTTTAATGCTTATTGAACTGGAGGCAATGGATCTTCCCCCCTTGCCTCCACTCCCCCTTGATACAATAAAGCTTGTTTCTCCTATAGATACCTTGGACATGTCCATCTTAACTGTCCCATCTACCAATGTCCTACCTGTCTTTGCTGACATCCTGGCCATTCCATCCATGATTGCCTGCTTTGTTGTTCCACTCCTTCCTCTTCTCACTTGTCCTCTTGCACCTTTTCTGCAGGTCCCATTCTTTTTCTTCTTTCTGTCAATCTTGTCAGATCCTCCCTGTCCCTCCTCCATATCGTCATTCCCCCTCCCCCTACTATAACAATGTCAACAACTACTCTGATGGTACTATTGCCAATATGATGGGTTTCCCCTGTGGTGGTGACATTGACCTTTAAAGTTGTATCTTCATCATAAACTTGATTCTAAACTGAAGGAAATGTTATGATTTTTCTTTGCCCTTGCTAAATTCCTTTCTTTTTCAAACATTCTCTTACATTTCCAAATCCTCTATCATGTTCTTCCATGTTCCATAATCTTCCATTCTTATCTCACTTCTCTTGCCTCATTGTATGCTTCTTCCTCATCTTTGTCTCACACTTACACTTCTTGAATGTTCCATGATCTTCCATCATTTTCCTTTTGCTTAGTCATTCCTCTTTCTCAAACTGTATATAAACCCAAAGTCTTTATAATGTATCTCCAAGTTGGACCTCCTTAGGAATATATTTTACTTTACTTCCTGAAAATGCTCTCTAAGTCTTCATCCTACTTTTAAGTGGATACTTATCTTGAATCCTTGACAGTCCATGAAAGGACCAAACCTTTGAATTTTCAAAAGACTAAGGCTTTGTTTGGCCCTACCCAGACCAACCATAACACTCATGCTATACTTATCCTAGAAACATCAAGGTTCTTTTTGCTGATAATCAAAAAAATACCAAAACTACAAATGTAGTTTGAAATGAAGTATTTAGAAACTTGGAACTATAGTTTGTGTCATATTGTACTGATGTGGAAAATCTCTGATTACACTTCTATGACTGATTACATATGTGTGATTGACAACCTTACTGACAACTTGCCACAAGTGACTAACATAATATGTGACTAGCAATACTTATCACTGATGCATGACTAATAGCCTTTCCACTAATGTGTGACTGACAACACTTACCACAAGTGACTAACTACATAATGTGTGACTGACAACCTTATTGACAATTTACTATAGGTACACACTTTTCATTTTTTAGAGTAATGTAGGAATCTCTAATATGAAAAAATAAGAAACACCATTGACTTTCTTTTACCTGGGCTAACAGTGCAAACATGGACTTGATCTGAATTGACAGCATCTCCTTTGGCACATCAACCACCAAGTGTATTGTCTTTCTTCTAGACAAGACAATGAAGAATCAACCAAAAATTGGTGGTCTTCAAACAACATGTCTTGTCTCCACAGACCAGAACACTATGCTCAAGAGAAGTAGTATAAGTCTACCCTTGGTGAGACTAATGCTAATGATATAGTCCCAAGTAAAAAAAGGGGAAAAATAGTGTACTAGTAAGAAGTCTCCAAGCATTGCATGACTTGTTCTGATGCATTCTTCATCATCTCAGATTGGATTATAGTGTCCTCAGCACCTTCTAACACTTCTGACATGTCCATTTTGTCACTGCTAGTGATACATTCATTATTTCAGCTCTCTAATCTGTCTCTCTCCCCCTTGAGCTTAGTGCTTGAGGGCTCATTTCAACAATGTATGGGTTTATTGTGCAATGTGCAATACACTCCTTCTCTTGTGCCATGGGTGAAATGAGAGACCAGCAAAGCAGAACATTGGACATGGTGTACACTAACCCATTCTCCATTTACTATGTGTTAGCATTGTTTGTACCATACCTGTTACCTACCATGAAATTTCAGAACTTGACAGTGCTATCCACTGTACCACACTTCACTGCTTGAAAGGATACCACTGGAACTGTAGTGGACCAAATGACATTGCTGACAACATTGCTTAACATTAGCTATGTAATACATCAAGTGCTATGGTATTTTTCATTTTTCCTGATGACTTTGTCTTAAAATCCAACTTTATTCACCACATACTGTCATACATATCAAAGAATCAATTCAGAGTGACTCAGTTGAAAATAAATTTGTATGTAGTAATTGTTAGTAATTACTAATGCTGTGTTCTTGTAGGCTATGTTGCATCTAGCTTTACAATCTTCACCTCAAGGCAGCATGATGTCTGAAACAACCCTAGAGTGTAGCTCCCTTAGATTGCCAAAAGTAACTTGGACTGGAGTAGGAGTGATTGAGAGAATAGACTTGTTTGGCCAAATAAGAGTCCTCCTTATAGTGCTTAAGGGAAAACATCAAGAGAACTAGACTGGAGTTCTCCGGTGCTGGCATCGAGCCTTAAGTACCTACTGAAGGTATGTACATATTGTGATCATATCTAACGATGCAAGAATGAAGGGGGAAAGGGCATAGGATGAAACAGAAGTGAAACATGTGAGACCAACACGCAGTATGGCAGAATGGAAATGAAGCATGAAACATATGTGAAATGCAAGGAATGGAAAATAAGTGTGATCAAATGCTTTTGTGAGATGGTGAAACATGAGGATGTGAAACAGAGAAGATGAGAAGTCTCATGTGTGAAATGGAGTAAGGAAGTGAAGGGCAACTAATATACACATGATAGGGGCCAAGCGGACAAGATGAGATAAAGAGATAAGATAGTCTGTTGGTATATGTAGAAAATGTTAAGTCCAATGAACATAGGGGTATAGGAATATATCAATCATAACAGTATCCAACTTCAATTGTGCAAGTAAATTATGATTGATGATATCACCCACATAGCCAAAGTGAGGATCAGCTGGGGCTAAAGTGTTGTTAGTGAATCCCACCAATCCTAGCTTTGATCCTATCCTATCCCACTTTATTCTTAAGATATATTCTTGCAAAATCCTGGGTAGGAATGATGACAGACAAGAATAAATTACATCTTTTCACCTCTCTACTATTCCTATCTGTGGCTGAAAGGAAAAAGTGATGGTTTTAGTTAATGATCAATCAAATATTAGGAACATATGTACTTGGTTCATCTCTGCTGACAGGAACTGTATTGAGATTAAATCCAAGTCAGATAGGATGGATCACATGCCCTGGCTATGACACATACCCCCTGCAGACCATAAATTGAATGCAGTCTCAGGAATTGTAAGCATCAACCTACCTTCAATAACCAAATGCAGAAAACATAACATTTGTCACCAGGCTCTGAAGTGCTACTTGAAATCAAATGCTTGAAACATTGTGAGAAATGATACTGAGGGTCCTGATCAATGAACAAGCTATAATTAGATGGAGTAAAGGTACTGACAGTGATGATCTGGACTGCTTGGAGTTCTTCAAATTGGTTGAATCAAATTGCTAGATTCAAAGGAAAGCAATTCACCTTGTCTATGAGGAAGTGGTTGGGCAGGCTTTTCTGTCATGAGATCCCATGTTAGTACTTGATCATTATCACCACTTGCAATTGCAGTTGTTCCATTCAAGTCAAACTGAACTTGAGCAATTCTATTTCTATGGATTTGAATGCAGAGGAGTCAGATATATGTAGGTCAACTGGGGAGTGATCTGATTAGTCAGTTTATAAACATTAATGCCATTGACCAGATTCCAAACTAGAAGTGTTTTTATTCTCTCATGGTAGGCAGTGGTCATCATCCAATGTGCCACAGTACAGACTTATATGCATGCCCTAAGCTTTTGCTGCTATAGTTGGTACCAGGGTGATAGATTCCAAGCAATTCTACCATACGAATGCTTTGAGCACAGAGGAAATATGATGAAAAACCATGGCTCACATTTCATGTGAATCAGGAAATTTCACCATCAGTGAATGGTCTTGATTAAAGAAATGGGTAGTGATCAGCAATGTGGGAAGACATGGTTGTACATTGGAAGATATCATTCAAATATTTTACAGAAGATCTGGACTCAGGTGATAGATAAATCAGAATTATTGTCTGGATAAAAATCAGAATTCACCTACTGACATTATCAGGAAAAACTTGGAATAGAACAATCCAACCCAGTCCAGTGATGACCAAGAGGTGGTGAGTCTCATCAAGTATAACATGCTCTATAGCATAGTTGAATATAGTTTCCATGTGAACCCACTTGAATAAAATCTGTAAACCTCATCAGACATAATGAAAAAATGAAAAAGGTCATTACAGAAGTTAGGTTGAAACACCAGAGAATGAGTGTTTCATTAGCACCAACCAACATTAGATAAGAGATCTGGAATGATTATAAACTGCTAGCCTGATCAAGTCTTTTGATCAAGACAATGGAATCTTGTTTTGGTTTCAATTGTCAAATCATACTATTCTGTTAAAGTGATCAGATGATAACATGATCATCATTGGCTGATTCAATACTTTGTTAGCAAAGTGCAGATCAACTGGTGGAGAATGGCATACACCACCACTGACGAGATAATTTCCATTGAAAAATAACATACAGTTAATGGGGCCCTGGTACTCTTCAAGCAACCACTATAATGTATACTGTACCATGCAGACTTTTGAACTACTTTAATATTGAATGAGTTAAGGATTTATGTGGCACACTACATCCATTAGTTAAAGATGATTGAGCTCAAATCTGAGTAGTCATGTGACATGATTGGTCGCGATATCAAGCAATCATCCATGTCAACAGTGCTCTGATCATATCACCTGATTACCTCACAATATTCTACTAGCTGGGCTAGTAGCCACTCATTTCTTTGTAGTTTAGTGCTGTAATATCCCATATTTTCTACAAGTCCAAGTCCAGCCCTCTGAGCTCATCACTATCAACTCTACTATGTTCTCACATAAAATACAGTGCTAGACATCAGACATCATACTTAGTATTTCTTTTCATGTCTATTCATTGTTCTTATGTTACATTCTTCTCCACTTGTACTAGCTCTGTTATTTACTTACTTCTGAACCTGTGTCTCGCTTAGAGCATAGCTCTGGCTTTCTCCTACCCAGAGTGCAGCTCCAGGGTACTTACTTCCAACTTTCATTCTCTTATTAATTACTTACAACTCCATTACTAAGCCTTCTCAGACTCCATATATAAACCTCCAATTTTACTCATGTACTCCTTAATTTGAATATCATCTAAAATAACTCTCCTGACTTCTATTTGAGTCTCAACAACTCTCCTCTAACACCTCTGCTCGACTTGACATCTTCATGCCTTAAGTCCTACCTCCAATCTTTGCAAATCCAGGACTAAACTCTTGTAAGGGTGTACCATATGTATATGATAAAGCCAAGTCCCACCCCACTAATCATTTCTGATATTTCAGAGTTGATACAAGACTTCCCAGTTTTAATAGTATATTTGAACTCACACTTGCAAAGAGTTCCCCACCATGGCTATGCATACCACACATTCCCATACTCATGCCCTCATCAGCACCAACAATTCTTCTAGATATAACCCCCTCAGCACTTTTAGGAACAATTGTCAAGGTCCAGAACTCATCAATCAATTCCAAAGATTCTCCACTGGTTGCACCTCCACCTCCACTTCAGCATCATGTCCTTTCTTGCAATCTCCAACTCTGGGTGCATGCATCAAAGTCTTAGAAGACAATGACGAGTAATTACTTTACACTCCTTTCAATGAACCAGGTTTTCCAGAAGACCAATGGTCTGGACAGCAATGGCCCAGATGACCTGAAAGATCCTGATGACAACAACTTCCACAGACCCTATATGACTCATACAATCTAGACCTTGATGATAATGAACGCATCCTGCGAGACACCCTCACCCAGCTGGCAAATGCTATTCAAGACTTTGCTCATTCTGCTTATCATTCCCCTTTCAACTCTACCTCCCATATCAAAATCCAAGAGCCTAATCAGTTTGATGGTACAGAACTCTGCAAACATGGTGCAATGTAAATTGAACTTCCAAGATTGCCCCAAGGTATTTAGCACAGACTGTGCTAAAGTAATATTTGTACAGTCCTACTTGAAAGGTATGGAGCTAGAATGATTCAAATCAGACCTTCTTCAGATGAAAGATTCTGACCAACATTCCCTTTGAATGAACAACTACAAAGAGTTCATTCTCAAACTCCAGCTAATTCCAATCCACATGACCCTGTCAGAGATGCGGAGCACTAACTCAATCACCTGTCAATAAAGGATAGTTAGCACATCAATAAGTATATGGTCGAGTTCAATAGAATAGCTTTGCAAGTCCAAGATTATGGAAAAGATACCCTCCAGCACCACTTTTACAATGGTCTGCCAGATAGTATCAGGGACAAAATCTTTCATGTTGGAAAACCTCCAACACTCTTCAAACTCCACCATCTTGCTCAGGGAATTGACACATGCTACTGGAAGCACCAGTCTGAAATCAATTGCCAAGCAAAGATGTCCAACCAGCCCTCCATGTCAAAGCCCTTCAACAAATCACCTGCTTCTGCATCTTCCTCTGCCCATCCCTCCAGTAATACTAAGGACACAAAGGAGTCCAAAGGCAAAAAAGTCACTATATTCACTCCTTCAAAGCCAGACTTATTATTGAAGCTAGGAAAAAATGGCAAGCTTACCACTGAAGAATACATACAAGTGGTGCTTTGACCTCAAGTTGTGTATGTTCTGCAGTTCCACTGGACATATATATGGTCAAGGACTACCCACAGTTGATGTCTAAGGTATCCAAGGCCCATGCTGTGATAACTACTCTGGAAGCCAAACTAGAGGTCTCCACCTTGGAGACAAAAAAATAAAATACAACCTCCATGACTCTATACAGTCTGAAGGTTGTGTTGAACCCACCTGTGCACTCAAGGAGATCTGTCCCAATGTGTCTGCTCTTGCAGACCTCAAGTTGCTTATGCCCTCTATCTCTTTAGTATCCTATGATATTTCTCCATTCCCTGTGCTTGTAGACTCTGGATCCTCTGACTGTTTTATCAATACATCCATTGTTAATAAATACAATCTTTCCACCTACTCTGTCTCTCCACTGCAATCCCAACTCTTCAATGAAACTACAAATTTCACCATAATTCAAGCCATCAACCTCTCTGTTTGTTTTGAAACCAGTGATATCACTTCAACAACATTGTATGTCACTCCACTGGATGGATCTTGTTCCCTTGTTTTAGGACATAACTGGCTTATCCACTACAATCTGTTGATTGATTGGATTATGAGCAGTATCTTGTTCTGTTTACCTGGACAAAACATGTCAGCACCTCTGAGCTTATCTCTGCAGCTTCTGGTCTTGTCATCTCCAGCTGATTCTACACTCTCCAATCCATCATGTTTCTCTAATCACAAAGCTCTGCCCATAGCAATTGTTAGTGTGCCTATATTTACACTAGCTTGTTGCCTCCAAGGCTTCATACAATTTAGCCTACACCTCCACACTAAGAAGAGTGAACTCCATGCCACTTCCACCATTTTTGACTCTATTGATTTGTTCAGCATTCCTTTGAACTATCACAATTTTGCAGATGTTTTCAGCAAGAGCAAGGCCTCCCAACTTGCTCTGCATTGTGAATACAATCTAAAGATCAACTTGGAAGAAGGAACTAGTCCTTCTTTAGACACTCTATTCTCCCTCTTCCCCTCTAAGCTTAAGTTCCTTTGAACATTCTTTGCTGAGCACCTAGCAATGGGGTTCTTTCTTTCTTTCTCCTTCACTCACACCAATCCAGTCCTTTTTGTCCGCAAGAATGATGGGTCACTCTGCCTCTGTGTCGACTTCTGAGGACTCAACAAGATCACAAAGAAAAACCACCACCTCCTACCCCATATCTTCCACCTCTTAAACACTCCAAGCTATGTGAAGATCTATACCAAAATCAACCTCCAGCATGCCTACCATCTGATTCACATTGCTAATGGTCATGAATGGAAGACATCCTTCTAGACATGCTATGGCTCCTACAAATGACTTGCCATGTCATTCAGTCTAACCAACACCCCTGTGACATTTCAATGGTTCATTAATACTATCTTTACTGATTATTTAGATATTTGCATCATAGTCTATCTGGACAACATTCTAATCTACTCCATGAACATGACCTCCCACAAAGAGCATGTTTAGGAGGTCCTCTGAAGACTCTGCAAGCACAAACTCTATGCAAAAGCATTCAAATGCAAATTCCACACTGACTCTACCAAGTACCTCAGGTATCAATTGTCACCCTTTAGGCTTACTATGTCCCCTGAAAAGGTTCAGACTATTTAAGATTGGCCTGAACCTTGCAAAGTCAAGGACATCCAATCCTTCCTAGGATTCACAAACTTCTACTATTGTTTTATTGACAATTACTCCAACATTATCACTCCTTTAACCATCTCATCCACAAAAGAACTCTATGGTATTTTTCTGACTCCTGTTGCTCTCCTTTCCAGAAGTTCAAGGATGTCCTCACCTCCACTCCAATCCTAACTCATTGGATGTCAGACACTCCAATGATCATAGAAACCAATACTTTAGATTATGCCATCACTAGTATCTTCTTCATCCAGTGTCCCAATGATGAGATTCATCCTGTTGCTTTCTACTCTCAAATACTATCTGCTCCAGAGCTTAACTACAATACTCATGATAAGGAGTTGCTCACCATTCATGAATTCTTCCAGACTTGGTGACACTACTTGGAAGGCTCCATAACTCTAGTTGACATTGTCACCAACCACAAAAACCTTGAGTACTTTTCCATGACAACATTCCTAACTTAGTAGCAAGCCTGCTGGTTGGAGTTCCTTTCTCAGTTCAATATCATTGTCTATTTTCACCCTGGGCACCTTGGTACAAAGCCTGATGCTTTTAATAGACACTAGAATATCTATCTCAAAAAGGGAGATAAAAACTATACTTGCGTCAATCTTCACAATTTCTGTTCAATCTTCACTCAAGAGCAGCTCACTATGTTCCTCTGAGCCACATACCTAGCAACTCTAGTACTCAGGGCCAGCATGCTCTTTGACAAAGAAACTCTCCATAATAACATCCTCTCTGCTCTTCACTCTAACCCTCTGATCACCATTCACATGTTTACCTTCAAACTCTTCAACTCTTAATGGTCTGTTGATACTAACGGCTTCCTTTGCCTAGATAATAGGATCTACATGCCAGACTTTGATGACCTTTATCTCCATGTCCTCCAGTAGAAGCATGACCACCCTTTCTCTAGACATTTTGGTCAAAATAAAACCTTGGAACTTATTCATTGCAAATACACCTGGTCAAGCATCAGGACATTTATAAAGGACTATATTTCATTCTGCACAATCTGTACCCATACCAAGGTTCCAAGATACAAACTGTATGGACTGCTCAAGCAGCTCTTCATCCCAAAGAACCCATGAAACTCCATCTCCATGGACTTCATCACACAACTTCCTGTATCCTTTGGATTCACCACTATCCTTGTAGTCATAGATTGTTTATCCAAATAGTACATTTTCATTCCAATGCATGACATGATTATATTTCTGGACTTGCCAAGCTCTTCTTGCTTCATGTCTTTTTCAATCATGGAATTCCCTCCCACATTACCTTCAATCAAGGTTTGGAGTTCATCTCTCACTTCTTCCACTCACTCAGTAAAGCCCTAGGTATCCACCTCCACTTCACCTCTGAATATCACCCCAAAGGAGATAGTCAAACAGAACAAATGAACCAGATCCTGGAGTAATACCTCTAAAAGTACTGTAATTATCAGCAAGACAACTGGTCCAAACTCCTTCCCCTCATGGAGTTCATGGACAACAACACTCCAAGCACCACTACTGGAGTTTTGCCATTCTTTGCCAACAGGGGCTATTACTCCAATATCACTGTTCACCCTGAGCATGACCTTACATCTGAGAGAGCTTGCAAATACTCTGTTGACCTTGATTTCCTTCATAAATTCCTCCATGAGGAGATGACTACTGTACAGAAGTGATATCAAGGACCTGCAGATGCCAAATGAACTTCAGCACTGGAATTTAAAGTCAGTAACCAGGTATTTGTCAAAGCAAAATACTTCTACTCAATAAGGTCCTCTAAGAAACTCTCTGAGAAGAATCTAGGACCATATACAATCATTACTCAGGCAGGATTCCACTCCTTCATGCTTCACCTTTTGAACTCCATGAAGTTTATTCACCCCATATTTCATATCTCTCAGTTGGAGCCTTTTGTACCTAACACAATCCCCAATTGGATACAACTCCCACCTCCTCCAATAGAAGTTAACAGAGAACCAGAGTATGAGATCTCTGAGATTCACAACTCCAAGATAGATCGATGCAAAAAGAACTACAAGTTATTATACAGTACCTTGTGCATTGGTCTAGATATAAAGGCACAGACAATGAGACCTCCTGGCTTTTAGCCATAGAGCTTGACCATGCTTCTGAATATATCCATGACTATCATCTCCATTATCCAGACAAGCCCAGACCTCACTCTGATGCTTGACTCACAAAAAGTATATTTCTGGTCTATATACAAGGGGAGCAGCTACAGTTTACATATATCATCAACTCATTTGAGTTACTTTCCTCCACTATCCCCTTCTTCTCCACTCTTGCCCTCTTCTCCTTCAAGCTTTTCAAATCCTTTACCAGCTCCACTGCCACCTTTGACTTTAACTTACCTTCTGCATACACAGATAGCTCAGACTCCAAGTCTGAGGCCCACTTGTATACCTCCATCTCCTTGGCTGCAATGAGCTCCTTCAGGAGCTTGTTCTACCTGTTTATTTGCTTCAACAACCACTGCATCCAGTGCCTGAAGTCCACAGATACTTGAAGCTGAGCAGTTGCCACCTCCAAACTTCCCTCTCCCTTGTTCAACTCTGAACTCTTTGTCTCTAACCTTGCTTTCTTCTTCTTTCTCCTTGGTAACTCACCCTTCATACACCTCTTTCTCTTGCCTTTGCCACTTGTCTTCTCTGCCCCATCCTGCTTGCACTTTGCCTTGGCCTCGATACAGTCCATATATGAGGTGGACTTACCAGACCTGAGCCTGCACTCAAGTTCCTGGACCTTGCACCTCTCATACTCCAGCAGGGGCTGCTGAACCTTGCCCTTGATGGAGCTCTGCTCCACTCAGACTTTCTTGGCCTAATTCTCATTAGCACATGACCATTAGCGAGTGTCAACTACTCACTTGTTTCTTGGCCACCTTCTTGACCTCCTTGTATTGCACCTCCTCTGCCTTTCATACCTCCTCCACCTTTTATACTTTCTCCATCTTATGCACTCCCTTTGCCTTGCATGTCTCCTTTGCCTTGTGCATCTTCTCCACCTTGTACTTCATCACCACCACTACTCACCTTCACTCTTCCTCTGCCTTCTTCTCTTTGATATGTCGCCAATGCTTGGCAAGCTTGGCCATGTAGACATTGTCTTTATTATCTGTGCACTCTTGCAGGCACTCCTTGGATCAGCTCATGATGTTGTCAAATAGATTGGATATGATGGTTGTGAGTAATAAGGTTAGATTAATGTACCATACACTTTATATGGTGCTGAAAAGCAATCAACAAACTTTCAGACTCAGACTTCCTAACTTCACATTGTCCCTTGCTAACAGCCTTTAGGAGTTCAGACCTAGGAGGAGGATACTGTCATATCCCATATTTTCTCCAAGTCCAACTCTGGCCCTCCAGGCTCATTACTACCAACTCTGCTATATTCTCACATAGGATGTGGTTCCAGACATTTGACTTCATACTTAATATTTCCTTTTGTGTCTGTTCCTTGTTCTTATATTACATTCTTCTCCACTTGTACTAGCTCTGTTATTTATTTATCTCCAAACCTATGTCTCATTTAGAGCACAGCTCTGGGATACTTACTTCCAACTCCCATTTTCTTATTACATAATCACTTACAACTCCATTACTAATCCTTCTCAGACTCCATATATAAACCTCCAATTTCACTCATGTACTCCTTAGTTTGAATATCATCTAGAATAACTCTCCTGACTTCCACTTGAGTCTCAATGATTTCCTTTTGATACCTCTACTCAACTTGATATTTTCATACCTTAAGTTCTACCTCCAATCTCTGCAAATCCAGGACTAAATTCTTATAAGGGCATACCACATACAGTGTTTTTCTTCTAGATAAGATCAGTAGAAATACTAATAAATGCTCATCAGACAACTAATTCTATCTTCATGGATAGTAAATCTTAAGTGAGGTAAAGAAAGTACTTTTCCCTGAATGAATTGCTACTAAAAACAAGTACCAACTCATAAAAAGGGGTTGACTATCAGGTACATGGTTTGTTTGTCAATCTTCAATGAGGTTGGGGGAGATTGCACCAGTAATACTAATAATAGTCTGGCTTTTGGTAGTGGTGATGTACTGAATGTATTGTGAAATGTTAGAAAATGGTCTAGACAACTCTCAGGTTGCTAGAAGGAAACTAATTCTATTATGTACTAAGGAGTTGGCAATCAGCTTAATGCTCTGCTAAACCCTTTTCCAAGGTGCTATTAAACTATTATGTCACTCTACTAGCTGGAAATCTATTCCCTTTAGTTGTCCATTCTGGAGTTTTCTCCTTAAAGGTGTCCTAACTATCTTTTATCCTAAGAAATTCAGTATACTTCTAACTATGAGTCTAAGTAGCTTTATTTATAGTGTGGGAACTACTCTACATAGCCTTACTATTTATTTTGTAGAGAAGTGCACTTGTGAGCATTTGTTGGTTGAATTCACTCAAGTAGGAACCTTTTTCTTAAAAGAGAGACCCTTTAAATGGGGCTGAATCACACTCCTTATATAGTAATTTACATGTGGCTGTGCTACTTTTGGTTCCAAGGTGGCTATGCCAAAATATGACTCATATTGACTCATATTAGTAGAAAATAACTGACAATGAATTAAAAATAGCCTTTGACTTGGCAATGACTCATACTGTACAAGGTCACATGATTATTCTGCTAGTCTAGGGGCAATGCTTTGGCTAGTCCTCATTTGACTCACTTTGACTCATTATAACTTATTATAACTCATACTATGCAAGGTCACATGCTCCAATTGCTTCTTTGACACTTGGCTAAGTACTTAAGGATAAAATGGATGTTAAGGAAATGGGTTGCTATGTACTTGTAGATAGTAATAAAACTATGTTGAAAGAAATCATTTTGTTTCTCCACAATCTGTAAGTGAACAAATAAGGGGAAAAAAAGGTAAATACTAGACACTTGTGTCTATATGTTCCTCAATTAGCTAAGTATTTGAACTGTGGGAATATAGTGAAAACTCAAATCTCAGATCAAATGTCTAGTATCTTATATATACATAATATCTATAATTCCACATTCAAATATTTTGATGCAGGTCACCAATGTGTCTGATTCAGCTCTGGTATGCTCAACATTGAAGCTTATTGATATACTCCACTCCCCCTCAAGTCCAGTGCTTGAAAATTTGTTCTCTTGTGCAAGTGGTGCAGGTGGGCTAGAAGGTGGTGATGGAGCTTTGGGGATGCTCTAAATGCATTATCATCAATCATTTCATTGTGCTGATTATTTTCTTTATTAGCTGTTGTTGATTGTATGTTCACACTCATGCTTCCTCTCTTCCCTACAATCAATGTGATTTGATATGTTGTCATGCTCTCACTTGGGCCCTTGACCTGTTGCACTTCCTCTGCAGCCTTCCTATCATCCTCCATGTCTGTGCTTCTATATTGGTAGCCTATGTAAGCTGAGGAACGAGGCAGCATAGGTTGTAGTCTGCATGAGAGTGAAGCAAGGTGGCGCACAGCTTTCTCTTTGACACCACCACCTCCGCTCAGTTAGTCTGCCTTGCTGCTCACCTTTTCATTGCTAGCTACTCATACTACTCTACACCATGAGCAATCCACATTGCAACATACAACCTGACTACACACTTCCTGAATTTAAGGAAGCCAGGCTCATCTTCATAGTCGAAGGTAGAACTGACCAGAAAACAGCTGCTCTACTAACAGAAGTCTGACACTTCAATCACAAGGGAGCATGCACCATCTGGGATCAGGAGGAAGAAGTGCAAGCTCATGAAATCCAAGAGAAGCACATGCATGCAGACAGAAAAAGAGAGCAAGCCTGTATCACCCACAAGCAAGAGCAAGAACTTGCCAAATAGGAGGAGTACAAGAAATACAAAAACAAGTTTCTGCCTATTCCAAACATTCCCCTTCCATCTCACGCTCTTTTCATTCCCCGCAGCATGTGCTCAACAAGCTATGCAAGGGAGAATATGTTCCTTTATCCTACTTCACCAACAAGAGTATTTGTGAGGCTGAAGAAGAAGCTCTGAACCTTGATAATGATGTACTTACACTCATCCACTCAGAAGGCAGTCTAGTCTTCCAGTCTACAGCTGCAGTGAAGACAAAGGATTGTAAGGTGCTGGACAAAGACCTCTCCTGGGAGGAATTTAGCAAAGCCAACTATTGCATGCTAAAAACCACGAGGCAATAGGACTGGCCTGAGGAGCATACCAATATGATACACAACTTTTGGCTGGCTCTGGAAGGACATGATTTTCGCCACAGTGAATGCAAATATGGAAAATGCGCACTACTACTCTACCAGGCATGCATTTGCAAACAATGGCATCTGGCCATTGGAACCCCAGATGCTTTTTCCCTCACACCACTGAGCGAGTACCATCTACTGGCATTCCAGAAAAAGCTAAGAGATCTGACACTAACTCACAAATTGAAACTTTAAAAAAGGTGGGATTTATTCCTTTAATCAAATGTCCTTCCTCATCACATAACACTCCCCCCTTATGCACACCCTGCTTCCCTCTTCTCCTTTTGCACATTATTGTATTTTAAATCCCATCTTGAACCCACATACAGGCATATTCCTATGCAGCCACTTTTAAGACGTGGAATGACTAATCCAATCACCAGTGTGTCGTCAACTCATCGTACTTCTTCCTATAACTCCTCCTGCTACTACAGATCAATGCCCAGATCTTAGCTCCCCCTCCCTCTATGTTTAGGCCTGCACACACGCACTCTGCCAGCCTTTCCAAGCACCCCATATTCCCTTCCTCAGCCTTGGGTGCAGACCCCTTTCTACCCAAGAAGGGGCGCTCCTTTCTCCCCAACCAAACCCTTACTCCCCCTGGGCCTGGCAAGCCTAAGGAGACAGAATCCACTACCTATCCAGTCTGTGCTGTTTGCCTCGGCCACAAGAAATATGACATCCCAGTCATTGCATGTCAGGCCAAGAGAACTTGGAACAACCTCTTTGATACCATCTGCGAGTGGATCAATAAAGCCCTCCATGTCTGTGGAATGGTGTTAGAACCATGAACTCTGGTATCAACTTCAGAACTCTGGAGATAAGTACTAAGATGGGACTTGGCTTCACCATATGTGGTGCACCCTTACAAGAGTCCAGTCCCGGTCTTGTGGAGATTGGAGATGAGACTTAAGACGTTGAAACATCAAGTCAAGCAGAGGTGTCAGAAGAGAGCCATCAAGACTCAAGCAGAGGTCAGGAGAGTTATTCTAGTTAATATTTGAACTGAAGAGTACATGAGTGGAGTCAAAGGTTTATATACAGAGTCAGGGACAGATTAGTAATGGGGTCGTAACAGAACGGGAGTCAGGAGTAAGTATCCTGGAGCTACGCTCTGGGTATGAGCAAGCCAGAGCTGTGCTCTAAGCAAGACACAGGTTCAGAGGTAAGTAAGTTATGGGGCTAGTACAAGTGGGGAAGAGTGTAACGTAAAAATGAGGAACAAAGAAGAGAGAAAATACTAAGTATGAAGTCCAGAGTCCAGAGTTGCATCCTGTGTAAGAACACAGCAGAGTTGGTAGCGATAAGCCTGGAGGGCTGGAGTTGAACTTGGAGAAAGTACAGAATATGACAGTATCCCCCTTCTAGGCCTAAACCCCTGAAGGCCATTAGCGAGGAACAATGTGGAGTTAGGAAATTGGAGTCCGAAAGTTTGTTGATTGCTTTTTTCAGCACCGTATAAAGTCCATGGTGCCCTGGCCTAATTTTATCACCTACAGCCATCATGTCCGAGCTCAACAACATCATGAATTGGTCCGACAAGCATTTGCAGGAGTGTGTTGATGATGAAGACAACGTCTGTGAGGCCAAGTTTATTCAGCGGTAGTGATGCATCAAAAAGAAGAAGGTGGAGGAGGAATGGAGGCAAGTGGAAGTGGAGGCAAGGCGCAAGGTGGAGGAGGCAAAGACAGCAGAGGAGGCATGCAAGGCAGAGGAAGCGAAGAAAATGGAGGAGGTGTGCAAGGTGGAGGAAGCACGCTGCAAGGTGGCTGAGGAGGCAGCCAAACAGCGAGTAAGTAGTCATCATTTAATGATGACTTCGTGCTAATGAGAGCAGGCTGAGCAGGTCCAAGCAGAGCAGAGCTCTGCAAAGGGCAAGGGCAAGGTCCAGCAAGCCCTGCCAGAGTGCATGAGGTGCAAGGCCCAGAGATTCAAGTGTGAGCTCAAGCCTGGCAAGTTCACCTTGTGCATGGGCTGCATCAAGATCAAGGCGAAGTGCAAGCACAGTGAGGGGAAGGTGGGCAGCAGGAGTAAGTGGAAGAGGCGTGTAGAGGGCGAGTCACTGAGGGGAAAGAAGAAGAAGGCGAGGTCAGAGACTAAGGGGTCAGAGTCAGACAAGGGAGAGGGAGGTTCAGGGGGACAGCCACCTCAGTATTGCTCCAAGTACCCACAGAATTTGAGTACTGGATGCAATGCTTCTTGAAGAGGCTCGACAGGCAGAACAAGCTTCTGAAGGAGCTTGTGGCAGTCAAGGAGATGGAGGCATACAGGTGGACATCCAAGTCTGAGTCCAAGGTGTCTGTATATGCGAGGAACAGATCAGAGTTGGAGGTAATGGCGGAGATGCTGGGAGACATGGTGGAGTTGGCAGTGGAGGGGTGGAAAACACAGGAATGGGTGTAGGGATGGAGGAGAATGAGAGCAACTCAGACGAGTCAATGGTCTAAGCTGTAGTTGGTCCCTTGTAACTAAAACAACAATGTACCTTTTGTGGATTAAATGTTGGAGTGGGATCCGGACTTGTCAAAGTAACGGAGATGGTAGTTGTGGATGAGTTCGGAGGCATGATCAAGCTCCATGGCTAAAAGCCAGGAGATTTTATTGTCCATGCCTTTGTACCCAGACCAATGTATGAGGTACAATAGTTTATAGTTCTTCCTTCGTCGATCTACCTTGGAGTTGAGAATCTTGGAGATCTTGTACTCTGATTCTCTGTCGACTTCTATTGGAGGAGGTGGTGGTTGTACCTGATTAGGAATTGTGTTGGGTACAGAGGGCTCCAACTGGAAAACATGAAAAATGGAGTGAATGGACTTCATGGAGTCTGAAAGGCGGAGTGTGAAGGAGTGGGATTCTGCCTAAGCGATGATTGTGTATGGCCCTAAATTCTTCTCAGAGAGTTTCTTAGAGGGCCACGTTGAGCAGAAGTATTTTGCCTTGATGAATACCTGGTCACTGACTTTGAAGTCCAGTGTCGGAATTTGTTTGGCATCCGCAAGTCCTTGGTATTGCTTCTGGGCAGCAGCCATTTCTTCACGGAGGAATTTGTGGAGGAAGTTGAGGTCAACGGAGTATTCGTGTGCCCTTTCAGAGGTGAGGTCACATTCAAGGTGAATTGTGATGTTTGGGTGATAGCCTTTGTTGGCGAAGAATGGAGAGACTCCAGTCATAGCACTCGGAGCATTGTTGTATGTGAACTCTGTGAGGAACAGGAGTTCCGACCAGTTGTCTTGCTGGTAGTTGCAGTATACTCAGAGGTACTATCTAAGGCTTTCCCAAGTGAACGGAAGAAATGGGACATGAACTCCAATCCTCAATCAGAGATGATGTGGGAGGGAACTCCGTGCTTGAAGAAGACATGGAGTAAGAAGAGTTTAGCCAACTTCGGAGACGTAATTGTGTCGTGCATTGGGATGAAAATACACTGTTTGGAGAGTTGATCGACAATGACAAGTATGGCTGTATAATTGGAGGAGGCAGGGAGTTGTTCAATGAAGTGCATGAAGATGAAGTTCCATGGCTTTTTGGGGATGGGGAGTTGTTTCAGAAGCCCATAGGGCTTATGCCTTGGAACCTTTGTGCGGGCGCAGGATGTACAGAAGGAGACATACTCCTTGACGAATGTTCTGATTCCTGGCCAAGTGTATTTGCGACGAATAAGTTTCAAAGTGCAATTCTGACTGAAATGTCCAGAGAGGGGATGATCATGTTTGTATCAGAGTATGTGGAGCCAGAGGTCATTGGCCTCGGGGACGTAGATATGATTGTTGAGATAAAGATAACCTTCTTCGTCGATAGACCAACGAGATTCGGAGGGTTTTGAGGAGTACATGTGAACTATGGCCAATGGGTTGGAGAGAAGTGCAGAGAGGATATCATTATGGAGGTTTTCCACATTGAAGAGAGTGCTAGCTCAGAGTACTGGAGCTGCAAGGTATGTAGCTTGGAGGGATGCAGCGAGCTGTTCCTGAGTAAAGACTGGATGGAAATTGTGGGGGTTGATGCAAGCATAGTCCTTATCCCCCTCTTTGGGGTAGATGTCCCAGCGTCTAGTGAGGGCATCGGGCTTCGTGCCAAGGTGCCCAGGGCAAAAATGGACCACCATGTTAAACTGGGAGAGGAACTCCGACCAGTGGGCCTGCTGCCAGGTCAGGAGTTTGGTGGTCATGAAATACTCGAGATTCTTGTGGTCGGTGATGATGTCAACCAGAGTTCCAGAACCTTCAAGGTAGTGCTGCCAAGTCTGGAAGGACTCATGAATAGCGAGGAGCTCCTTGTCATGGGTGTCATAATTAAGCTTTGAAGCAGAGAGGGTATGAGAGTAGAAAGTGACAGGGCGAATCTCATCATCCAGGCACTGAATGGAGATAATACCAGCGATGGCATAGTTAGAGGCATCAGTTTCTATAATGATTGGAGCATCAGACATTCTTTAATTTTCAGAAGGCAGCATGACAGTTGTCAGAGAAAGACCACAGAGTATCCTTGCGAGTGAGACAAGTCAAGAGTACTACAATATCAGAGTAGTTGGTGATAAAACACTGATAGAAATTGGCAAACCTGAGGAAAGACTGGACGTCCTTCACTTTTTGTGGCTCCAGCCACTCCTGAATGGTTTTGACTTTTTCAGAGGACATAGTGAGACCAAAGGACAACATGAAGTAGCCTAGGTACTTGGTAGAGTTGGTGTGGAACTCACACTTCTCAGGTTTGGCAAAAAGGGCATGTTTGCGGAGATGACTGAGAACTTCATGGACACACTCTTTGTGAAAGGCCTTGTTTGCAGAGTAAATCAAAATGTCATCCAGGTATACTATAATGCAAACATCTAAAAGATCAGCAAAGATGGTGTTGACAAACCGCTGAAACACTGCAGGAGCATTGGTAAGCCCAAATGGCATGACTAGCCACTCATACAAGCCATAGCACGTCTGGAAAGATGTCTTCCATTTATCTCCCTCAGCAATATGGACTAGGTGATAAGCATGCTGGAGGTCAATTTTGGAATATATCTTGGCATGGCTCAGGGCATCCAGGAGGTTGGAGATGTGTGGGAGGGGGTAGCAGTCTTTTTTCATGATCTTGTTCAGTCCTTGGAAGTCAACACAGAGGCAGAATGAGCCATTCTTCTTGCAAACAAAGAGGACTGGGGCAGCATGAGCGAAGAAGGAGGGACAAATGAACCCCATTGCTAGGTGCTCATCGAGAAACATGCAGAGGGACTTGAGTTCGGAAAGGGAAAGGGAGTAGGTGGTACCCAATGGAGAAGAGGCTCCTTCCTCTAGATCAATTTTTAGATTGTATTCATGATGTGGAGCAAGCTTGGATGCTCTGCTCTTGCTAAAGATGTTAGTGAAGTCATGGTATTCCGGAGGCACTCCGGAGAGATTGATTTCTTTGGGGGAAGCGATAGAGGCGGAGCAGAGATCGCTCTCCTTGGGATGGAGCTGCATGCTAAACTGGACAGAGCTCTGGAGATGACAGGCTAGTGCAAAAGTGGGTGTGCTGATGATCGTGATAGGTGGAGCCTTGCAATCAGAGAAACGTGGTGGATTAGATGGAGGGGTGTTAGCAGGAGGAAGAGGATCCGAGGGGTGCGGAGGGGTGCTTGGGGGTGCTGGCAAACTCTCCTCAGGTGTATAGAAAGATATACTGCTCGAAACCCAATCAATCAATGGATTGTGGCAGGTGAGCCAGTTGTGTCCTAGAACAAGGGAGCAAGAAGAGTCCAGCGAAGTGACATAGAACGTCATCAGAGTGATGTCACCAGTTTGGAAGCAGATGGAGAGATTAATAGCTTGAGTGATGGTGCTGTTTGACATTCCATCGAAAAGGCAGAGTTGGAGTGGAGGCACAAGATAGGTAGAAAGTCCATGTTTATTAACAAATGATGTATTGATAAAACAATTGGAGGATCCTGAGTCTACAAGCATGAGGAAGGATGGGATGGGATAAGATGTAAGAGAGACGGAGGGCATAAGTGATTTGGGATTGGAGAGAGCGGACGCATTGAGACTGATCTTCTTGAGTGCATGAGTGGGTTCAATATAACCTCCAGACCGTGTGGAGTCACGGAGGTCGCACTCTATTTTTTTGTCTCCGAGGAGACCTCCAGTTTGGCTTCCGGAGTGATGGTGGCAGCATGGCTCTTGGATGCCTGAGAGGTAGACTTAGGGCAATCCTTTGCTATGTGGCCGGTGGAGCCACAGAACATGCACAATTTGAGGTCAAAGTGCCTCTTACGTTCCTCAGCAGTGAGCTTGCTCTCTTTTCCTAATTTTGACAACAAGTCTGGCTTCAGAGGCACGGATATAGTAGCTCCTTTGCCCTTGAACTCCTTAGTGTCTTTGGAGTTTTCCAAGGGATGGGCGGAGAAGGATGCAGGAGTAGATGATTTCTCAGATGGCTTGGACATGGAGGGCTGGTTGGAAGTCTTTGCTTGGCGATTGATTTCAGACTTGCACTCCCAGTAGTGTGCGTAAATTGCTTGAGCAAGGTGGCGGAGGTTGGAGAGCATTGGGGGTTTCCCAACATGAGAGATTTCATCCTTAATACAGTCTGGCAGACCGTTGTAGAAGTAGTGCTGGAGGGCACCTTCTCTGTAACCCTGAACTTGTGAAGCTATCCTATTGAATTCAACCACATACTTATTAATGTACTGGCTATCCTTCATGGATAGGTGGTCAAGTCGACGCCCCACATCTCCAACAGGGTTACGTAGACCAAAATTCACCTGGAGTTCACGAATGAACTCTTTGTAGTCATCCATCCAAAGGGGATGTTGGTTGAAATCTTCCATCTGAAGGAGGTCCAGTTTGAACCACTCCAGTGTCATACCTTTCAGATAGGACTGCGCAAATGTTACTTTTAATTCGCATTGCACCATGAAAATCCAGAGTTTGCGGGGTTCTGTTCTGTCAAACTGATCTGGTTCTCGGACCTTGGTATGGGGGGTAGATTTGGAGGCGGGATGACAAGTGGAACGAGTGAGGCCTATGGCACTTGCTAATTGGGCAAGGGTATCTCGTGGGATATGTTCATTGTCATTGGGGTATGGATCATAATCATCATAGGGTTCGGGAAAGTAGTTATCATTAGGACCATCCAGGTCATCGCCATCCGGATCATCTCTGGGGCCTTCCAGGAATCCTGGTTTGTTGGAAGGAGTATGGAGTGACTGCTCGTTGTCATCTTTCAAGACTGCAATGCATGCACCTGGGGTTGGGGATTGTGGGAGTGGGCGTGATGTTGAAGTGGAGGCAGGGATGCAATGAGCTAAAAAGCTTCGAAATTGGTCAACGAGTTCTGGACCTTGATGACTACTTCCGAAGGTGCTAAGGGGATTGAATCTGGGGGAATTGTTGGTCCTGATGAGGGCACAGGTTTGTGAATGTGTGATATGCATAGCCATGGTGGGGAACTCTTTGCAAGTCGTAGTCCTTATTCTCATTCAGTACATAGATGACACATCCTTCTTACCTAAGAGTTCCTAACCATTCTATTGCCTTCTACAATGATGCGT
This sequence comes from Boletus coccyginus, assembly GCA_025782845.1. Taxonomy (NCBI): domain Eukaryota; kingdom Fungi; phylum Basidiomycota; class Agaricomycetes; order Boletales; family Boletaceae; genus Boletus; species Boletus coccyginus. The sequence goes on from JAHZSR010000097.1 coordinate 27,063, forward strand.
CATACAGTACTTAAACCTTCACTGCCTGTACTATTATCTTTACACTCATTCTGCGCAATCTAGCATCTTCTTGTGTCCTTAGGCCAATTGCCTTTGTCCATCATCCCTCATCTACATTGAATCCTTGGAAGTCTGACTGACTTCAATCATTGACCTTTGTCCCTTGTCCCTCGTAATCATCAAACCTTTGTCTAGAATATCTTCTCAGATGCAGTGTCTCTTTGTGAGTACCTCCTAAGGAGTATTCAACTCTATGAGTTTCTTCTTGTGTACACTACGCATAACAAAAGAATGAGTGTTTCCTTTCGTTCCTTCTACCTAGGAGTAGGATACCCCCTCTGTCAGTAAGATTTCTGACTGCGCCCTTCGACAAGCCTATGAGCTCCCCCCTGAATCTCACTCTGACATTGACATTGACATCAATGACCCAGGAACCACTGAACCCCCTCATGCCACTGTTAACCCATATTAGACTTCTAACCCAATATATCCTCACACAAGATTCCCATATACTCCAGCCAATCCATCAACCCCTGCACCCCCTTGTATCCCTATTCATCCACCTACCCCACTCCTCATATCTCACCCTACTGAACTAAAAGCCACTCTCCCAGCTGATTTATCAGGAGAATCCATTAACTCTGTTCAATGAATTAAAGCTATGCATGCCTACTTCTCCATCAATCCCACCTTGTACACCACTGACAACGAAGGAATCCTGATCACTTTGAATAAGATGAGCCAAGGACATGGCATCTCATTCTCTGAAATGTGGTATGACTGAATGGCCGACACTGCTATTCCTGCCAGTGAAAAGACTTTCACCAAATTCACTGAAAATTTTGAATCCATGTTCTACCCCTTCAACACCAAAGCAACTGCCCATCACAAACTCTCTAAACTAGTCCAGAAATCCTTCTGGCATCCTGATGGAATCACCGAAGACAGTTTCCAGAAATATATCACCGATTTTTAGAACCTTTCAGCTCACGCTGGAATCATAGACGATGTCACCCTCATCAATCAATTCTCTCTCAGACTTGACCAACAACTCGCCACTATGATCCTTTCTATGGCTGTTATTCCCAACTCCATTAGCAGTTGGATTGACCAAGCCAAGACATTCCACACACAAAAAATATGTATCCTCACCTTGTGAGGAGGAAAAACATACTCTTCCTCCTGACTTTCACCCTCTAGAGATCCCAACGCCATGGACATTGACGCTATCACTATTTCTAAACTCACCCCTAGGAATGTGCAAAATGCATTCAAGAAGGATGATGCTTTCATTGCCGAACTGTTGGACATAACACCACCCAATGTACCAAATCCAGAAACACTGCTACTCATCTTCCTCCTCGTCCTCTAACCATCCATTCTACCGAGACTGCATCTTCCCCCACTACCACCACAGAAACACCCACTGCCCTCGCTGCTTTTGTTAATTTTCTCAAGACGTAGGGAAAGGACAAGACCAAAATTCTTCAGGTACTCCAAATGTGTTATGAAAAACTGAAGACAGAGGAAATTTCCATACTTCATATTGAACAGAATTTTTAAACTGGGAGGTCATCTCAACATCTTCTTCCCATGAACTGTGCCATATACTTGTAGCTCTTTGAAATGAATGTACTCTTTGTTTTCCTGTGAAACTACAAGTTGGAAACAAAATCGTCATCACCTCTGCTCTCGTTGACTCCAGCGCTACCAGAAACTTCATTGATCTCAGAATCCTAACTCATGTCAACTTTCCTATGAAACATCTACCTGAATCCATCACAGTCTATAATGTCAATGGTACCACCAATAAGAAGGGTACCATCCTTTGGAAGGCCAAACCTCTCGTTCACATTGCTGGTTAACCTGAGAAAATAGAACTAATGGTTGTGTCTCTCAGCAGAAAATAAATTATCCTCAGTATGTCATGGCTGAAATCCCGCAACCCCTGCATCAATTGGAAATCCCATACCCTCTCATTCCCCAAATCACCCATGCTTGTAAAAGAGATCTTCCCACCTCATCTTCTCCAATGGTTAGATCTTGACGTAGATTAAGAAATATCTTTCCTTTTCCTAGAATGATATCCTGATGGGGTCGATGCATCTCTTAGTGAGTACCTTCCCCATCTGGAACCTGCTAGTGAAACCATCAACAAAGTCACCTTATCCACACAACTCGCTCAGGAAAATAAACCAGCCAATGTGTCGCTTCTGACTGGTGTTCCAATTTTGCTGATATTTTCTCTGAAAAGACTTATGAACAATTACCCCCACACCATTCCTTTGACCATACAATTGACTTAAAACCATCCTTCATTCCTAAAATCACCAAGGTATATCTGTTGAACCCCAAGGAACAAGACACTTGTCACGTCTTTATTGATGAACATCTTGCGACTGGCCATATTCTCCCCTTGAAATTCCCACAAGCCACACCCTTCTTCTTCATCCCCAAAAAAGATGGCTCTCTCTGTTCATGTCAGGACTACTAATACCTGAATTCCCATACCATCTGCAATGCATATCCCCTTCCTCTCATTCCTGAACTCATTGACAACATGAAGGACTCAACTTGGTTCATCAAATTTGACATCCGTTGAGGATACAACAATATCCATATTAAGGAAAGTGATCAATGGAAAGTAGCTTTTATCACCCTGTTTGGCCTCTTTGAACCCACAGTCATGTTATTCAGCTTCTGCAATGCCCCCTTCATCTTCCAAGCCTTCATGAATTACATCTTCACTGATATGATCACTGAATGATGGCTTGAAATCTATATGGACAACCTCAGTATTCACACAAATGGAGACTTAGCCCTACATCATGAACAAACTTGTTGTGTTCTTCTTTGTCTTTGAGAACATGGACTCTCTCTCAAACTGGCCAAATGTCTCTTCAACCAACCTTGAATGGACTTCCTTGGTATGATCATCAGTCATGAGACAGTTGCAATGGACCCAATAAAGACTTCTGCCATCTGTGACTGGCAACCTCCCATCTCGGTCAAAGGAATTCAATCCTTCCTAGGCTTCGCCAATTTCTACTGCAAATTTATTCCAAACTTCTCTCATATCATCACCCCCTTAACTCTTCTTACTCAGAAAGACTACCCTTGGGCCTGAACATTCCTCCAACAAAAAGTGTTCGACTCCCTGAAAACTGCTTTCTCCATTGGCCCTGTCCTCATCATCCTGGATGTCTCTCACCCCTTTTCCATCATGACCAATGCCTCCCTTCTCACTGCTGGCACTGTTCTCCTCCAGGCTGACTCCAATGGTGATCTTCATCCCACTACTTATTTCTTTCACACTTTTGCCCTTGCGGAATGAAATTACAACATCTATGACTGTGAGCTCCTCATTGTCATCCTTGCTCTGACTGAATGGTGTCAATATGTCCAAGGCACCTCCCATCCTGTTACTATCATCATCGATCACAAAAACTTTCCTTTTCTCAAAGACCCTCGTAAACTTACCTGCTGACAAGCTCGCTGGTTTCTTTTCCTTCAAGATTTTGATATCATCTGGAAAGTCCTTCCCAGCACTAAAATAGCCCCTGCTGATGCTCTTTCTTGTCGTGACCACCTTGATACAACTCAAGATAACGTAGATACTCCCATTCTACCAGACCTGGCTGTTATTAATGCATTAGACATTTCTCTCGCTACTCATATTTACAAATTTTCCTCTTCCAACCCACTTGTTCTTTGCACCCTCACCAATCTTGCCAATGGTGATCCTTTATTTCCTTGTTCCTTCCTTAATGATTGGGTCTTTGACAATGGTCATCTTATTTCAAGGGCTGTATGTATGTTCTGCCTTCCTCTTGATCCTCTCTTCTCTATTCCATCCACTCTTCTCCCCTCACTGGTCATTTGGGCCTTTTTCACACCAAAGCTATTCTTGACGAAGATTTTTGGTGGCCTGGCCTTGCTTCTTTTGTTTTCCATTTTATTGCTGGTTGCTCTGTCTGTCAACAAAACAAGGTCCTCACTCACTCCACCATGCCTCCTCTGCTTCCTATCTCTTCCTCATCTTCCCTCCCATTCTACCAGCTATCCATTGACCTTGTCACCAACCTTCTGCTCTTCCATGGCTATGATTCCTTAATGGTCATGGTTAACCACAGCCTTATGAAGTGGATAATCCTTGCTCCTTGTTCCAAAACTGTTGACGCCAAGGAGATCACTCAACTCTTTTTTGATTTTGTGTTCAAACATTTTGGCCTACATGACTCCATTATCTCGGATCACGGATGTCAATTTGCCTCTGCCTTCGCCAGGAAACTGGCTCATCTCCTAAAATACGATGTTTGCTTGTCCATCACATACCATTCCCAGACTGATGGACAAATGGAACAGACCAATCAAGAAATCGAGACCTACATGTATCTCTGTATCCTTTGCTCCAACAATCCTCACAAATGGTCCACCTTCCTTACTTCCACCAAATTCATCCATAACTTTGTCCCACATAGTTCTACCAAGACCTCCCCTTTCTCCCTCCTTTATGGCTTCAAACTGTGTGCATACCCTCCTTTAGGCAAGACCTTTCTTTCTGCTTTAGAAAATCATTTGTCTCTTCTTGATACTGCCAGGAAAGAAGCTCTTGCAGCACATGAATCTGCCCGATGGATCATGACTCTCTGATCTTCCAAGAAGTTTTCCCCTTGGAAAGTCAGTGATAAGGTATGACTTGAAGCTACCAATCTTCACCTTGGCTACCCTTCCTGCAAACTCGCCTCCAAGAGTCATGGACCATTTGAAATCTCTCAGGTCCTATCCCCACTCACTTACCAACTCTGACTTCCCCCCACATGGAAGATCCATGATGTTTTCCACGCCTCCCTCTTATCTTCTTATCACCAGATCAAAGCATATGGTTCCTCCTTCTCCCAACCCCCACCTGACCTTATTGATGCCAAAGAAGAGTATGAGGTTAGCTATATCATCTCACACAAAGGAACACGAGGTCATTATTGGTACTTTACTACATGGAAGGGATATTTTTCAGCCGAAAATACATGGGAACCTGAAAATAATCTCTGTCACGCTCCAGAAATCCTTTCGTCTTATAAATGGACTCATCTCCTCCCCTAATTCTCTATCTTTTGTCCTACCTGGGAAGTGATGTCTCTTCATGAAGTACCCCCCTGCTTATGTTTTATTTCAACTTTATCTTTCTAAACAATCAAAATGTTGTCTCCTTCTTCTTCTGTTGCTCCCTCTGTGTCACCTTCTTTTTCCTTATATACTTCCCCCTTGTGTTCCAGACCTGTCTTTCCTACCTTGCTACTCATCTCTGCTGTTCACTCGCTTTACGCCGCCATTCTTACAAACCCTACTCTCCTCCATGCTGTTGAGGCTCTTCTTTTATATAACAAGGACACCATAACTCAAGAGCTGGTCTGTCTATTCCATGAGGTCTCAATAACCCAACAGTATCACTTCTAATCAGCTCCTAGTGATTTACCTGCTGAGTTCGGTTTACCCTTATGACTTCATCTGAATGCTCTTCCCCGACACACATTATCCATTTTGCATTTACATGGCTTCCACTCTTTTATTAAACACCTTCCACCTGTCGTCATCTACCCCACTTTCTATCATATCTATTTCTCCTTGCCCATGAGATCTCGTGACCATTATCTTGAACACACCCAGTTGCCCGCTGCCCCCAACTCTCCTCCTCTCCTTCCTGTACCCGCCTTAGCTGACCAGTTGTCTTCCCCTCCTCCTTCTTCAAACTCCTCCACCATCATTGAAGTAGAGGACATCCTTGATAACGAGGAAGACCATCACCATGCTGAAATCAAGGCTCTTCACAGGTACCTACTGGACAGTACTCGCATCCTCTCCACCCCTTCTTATGCTAATCCCCTTTCTTGACAACCTGCCTCCTCCCTCACTGAATGCTTTCAGTGTCATCATCTGGGTCATTATTGAGAAGACTGTTCCAACCACCTGTCCCTCCTGCCTCCTCTCTGCTCTGGGTCATCCTGCCTCTGCTTGTCTTCGCACCCAATACCACTTTTGTCATTGCTGGGGACATGGTCGCCGTTTCTGCCCTGAGTGAATCTGTGGACATTGTAATTAACATAGACATATTGCAGACAACTGTCCGTTCGAGATGCTTTCTCCTAACCAGGTCATATTCATCTTTGATTCCACTAACATTCCTCCTGCCAACTCTACCTAGAGGAATTTTAATCAAACCAGGGGTTCAATTGTATGACAGGGGTAATGTTATGGTTTTCTTACTCATTCATTGTGTCTACCTTTTTTGCTTTCATAAATGTGTCCATGCCTTCCTTGACATGTATAGGACTATCTGGATTCTCGGTTTATTTCTTGTTAGTCTGATAAATCCTACATTTGTTATTCTTTCATTTGTTCTTTCATTTTCTCTTACATTCTTCAGACAGCTAACTCCTCGGCCAATTCTCTCATATCAACCTCGTAGTCCTTATTCTCATTCAGTACATAGATGATGCATCCTTCTTACCTAAGAGTTCCTAACCATTCTATCACCTTCTACGATGATGCGTCGTACAGTACTTAAACCTTCACTGCCTATACTATTATCTTTACACTCATTCTGCGCAATTTAGTATCTTCTTGTATCCTTAGGCCAATTGCCTTTGTCCATCATCCCTCATCCACATCGAATCCTTGGAAGTCCGACTGACTTCAATCATTGACCTTTGTCCCTTGTCCCTCATAACCATCGAACCCTTGTCTAGAATATCTTCTCAGACACAGCATCTCTTTGTGAGTACCTCCTGAGGAGTATTCAATCCTACGAGTTCTTTTTGTGTACACTATGCATAACACTTGCCAGGGTCATGAGGCTTATACCATCAGTTGTTTTGGCCATGATCTCTATGCCTGGTACTGTTAATGCTGAGCATGAACTAGCCTAGGAATGGTATAGAGTAGTGCAAGATGAATCAATAAATATGTGAACAAAGACGAAAGGAACTTTTCTAAGGCAAGGTTCCCCTGTGTGCAAGTGAAGGAAAAGCCAAAGGCTAGATTCTTGTAATGATTCTCTGCTAAGGTAGGCAGGGGCTAGATATAACACTGAGTTGCATAAAATTAACTGAGAAAAATTACAAGTACAGACAGGCGTTTATATATTGGTATGTGAGGATAGGCTTTGAAAAATGCTGAAAACTAAAGGAAAAATGGAACAATAAAGGAGTACCATTTTAAAAGGAGATGTCCATAAGAGGAATCAGATCAGGAGTGGAATACTGGAATGAAAAGGAATGAAGTAAAGAGATGCAAAGAAGCAGAACAAAGTGGAATGAACCAAGATAACAAAAACAGCCAACAAAGTGTGATAAGCAGCAGAGTGTTGTGTATCTAAAAGGAACCAAAGGAAGAACCATATGGAATAGAAGGAAAAGAAACCTCAATAGGGTCCAGTTGGTACCAATCACCTAGGAGCAAGAATAGATCTTGCTCTATCTCCTTGAAGACCCAGGGGATTTCTGTAATAGGACCTTTTGCTGTGGCTGCACCTTCTTCAACTCTCCCACATGGTATTTCATCTCTTTCACCCATTCTTCCCTTTATTTTGCTAACCTTCTCAGGGATAGAGCTTTTGTGCATACTCCATCACTAAACTTGCATGTCATCTTCCATGCCTGCATTTGCATCATGTTGTAGGGCTATGTACATGCTATTGCATGTGGCTGTTTCTTGTATATGGCATTGTCTGATATCCACCAGTATCATCCATGCTGATGTGCCTGTTTTGACCATATCAACTCCTTTTCCAGCTCAGTACCTGGCTCTATCTTTGGATGGCATGTCTGATGGGTTATATAAACCATTCACTAGTACTATTGGCTCATTGTGTTTACTGTTAGTCATGGTGGCATCAGCAGTCTCTTCATGGACCTGTTGATGTGCTAGTTCAGGTTCATGAGACTGTATAGTAGTTGCATGAGGGACTTCTGAGTTGCATGCCTTGTTGCTGACCTCTCTGAGTATCTGGAGTTGCTTGACTACTTGCTATCTCCAATATATTAGAAATAGTTGTTTGTGTATGTCACTGGGTATTTGATCCACTTTGATAATAGCTTGAATATAGTGTAGTCAGATTTCAGTGTAGCACATTGAGCTTCTCACGCTGCACAGAGGATCTTCTCACAGTAGTCTAACCATTCATACCTGTTAAGATTTAACACTTGAATTTTCATGCTGTTTTCAAGTATGACTTCATAAGCCCTTTTGAGTCAGGTGAGTCTAGTTCCCAATGGCCTCATTGAGGGCCAGGGCTCATAACCTATTGAATAGTAAGTATTGTAATATGTCAGTACTAGGTAGAAAGCTAAGTAATGTGTATATTCACCTCAGTGGTTGAAAAACAAGCTGAGGTGTAACTAACTAAGGACACACAGAAAGTAGACTATGCTTATATAAGCTAACTCTCACATTTGTAAATCCTACACTTCACAATCAACAACAGCTTTTGTTGTTTCATGTTGTACATGCCATCAATTACAAGCAGGAATTGTCAGCACCCATGGTTATATCATATCTGATGGGCTGGAGTGATGTAAAACATTCACATCACTACTCTCCAATTTACTGGTCAACATTCACTCAAGCACTGCTTTTCTCTTTCCCATCCCTTTGTCTTCACATTACATCTGCTTCATCAGATCACCACAACACTGCCACCCCTTAAAATCAGACAGAAGAGGTATGCATATTTAATCATCTTCCAAGATTGAGTTAATATGAGCAAAACTTCATGTATAGAACTCCCCTTCAATGACTATACAGCTCTCAACACCTGGATGTGTTTTTGTAAAGAATCAAGTACTAGACTATATATATGGAACATGAAGATAAACTGGAGAATTCAACTATACTAGACTTTTTTGTGAACACCTATGAAATACCATTGCATTCCAAAAATATTGTTGAGGCCATAATCTGACAATGATCGTTAGGACATCCACAACACCAAAGAGTTGATTATCATCCTGCACATCCTTGTCATCTTACAAGAATATGAGTGTTGCACTCTGACACTCACAAAAACCTGTCAAATATTATTAGTTATTACTTTCCATATAATGATGTCCCTGACATCCATGACTTTTACTGCACCAACATGCTCATGCTATTCAAACCTTCGCAGGATCTTGGCAGTTTCATTCACTAATTGCTATTTGACTCTTTCAAAGCAAGTGCATAGAATAATAGATAATATTCAATATTTCCATCAATGTGAGACAGTAGTGTGAACACAATGTGCAAATACATCTATCAATGACAATTCCAAAGGTGGAACATCTCATCTAATTGACAGGGAGTTGAGCATGTGGGAAGTTCTAAGAGATGAAAACAGACTTGAAGAAGGTGAAACTTTGAAAAATCTGTTCTTATCATATAAAGACTTGCATGATTGGCTTGCAATGAAGGCAGCAAAAGAAGAAGGGGTATTTCCCCATGATGTAGATAGACCACTTCCTTCAACGAATTTGCAATCAGAAACACTAGACAATTCTCATCAAGCTATTGCATGAGATCTGGCTGACCTTTTCCTGTGGCAATCTCTACTTGATTCAAATCAACAACCATCAAGTGATTCCTCTAATTTGACAACCATTTATCCAGCATCAGTCACTCCAATAACAAACAACAATAATATACTTTCTGTTAGAAATAATGCAACAGTATCAAAGCAGCCTGTTCTAGTGGTTGATCCAGAATATCTTAACATTGATTAGTGGAGAGCATTTGACATGATTTCTTGGCATCTGGACTGCACACTTCAAGGCCATTTACCTCCACTATTGGATATGATTGTAAATGATGAAAAAAATATTGGCAAGTCTCAAATCATTCAGGTGATCACCAATCACTTTGGAAACAGAGGTGCAAGTCATTTTCTTGTGAAAAATGCTTATACTGGAGCAGTAGTGTCTTTGATTAAAGGGCAAATCTATTGCATAGCTACAATGATGTCTCACAAAAAAAGTCCTTCTGGTGCTGTGACAAGGACAAAACTACAAGTATTATGGCAAGATGATCTATACAATATCATAAACAAGTTCTCTATGGTGGGAAAAACATTCCTTGCTCAGTTATTCCTCCATCTTAATATTGCAAAAGGCACAGATGATGCCACTACACGATCTTTTATAATGTTGAGTATTATTTTATTTGGTGATCCACATCAATTTCCATCTATTGCATGCTTTATATGGGAAGTTTTTTTTTTCCATCCAACATCAATCTGATACTATGCTATGCCAAGTTGGCCATGAAATCTATCTTGAGACTTTCATGTTGATTGTCATACTCAAACAGCAAATGCAAGTAGTGGACCTCATTTGCCACAATTTTCTACATCACCTTCACATCAGACTTGTCCAAGAACACCACATCCACATGTTACATGAAATGGTTCTATTTAGAGCAACATTCATGCCTTCTAATTTCACCTCAGCACCTTGAAACAATATGATACTTATTATACCTTAGCATGCTGTTTGTAATTTATGGAATTCAGCAGCAATACATGATCACTGTTGTAAACATCATCACTCACTCCTACTCTCTCATGCTCAAGATTCTACACATAGATGTTTACTTTTCAGTGTTGAATGTCTCATATTTCAAAAGTATCTCAGTCATCAGCATAAGGATTCATCTTGTTGGAAGCATGCAGTACACAATTACTTGGCTTACCTGCTGTAATGGTAACTCAGAGATAATAGCAGTATCTGATCAAGAGTGAATTGGGACTCAGATGCCTGAGTCCAAAAGCTATATATGTATGCTATAGGAAGTGCATGTAAACTAACTACTATAAATGAACTACTACCGTGTAATATGAGTTCATTCAACACTCTCCCTTACTAAGCACATGGTAATCACATAAACATTTAGGTGGTAGTTGTATATATCACTAGTCAGTCCGGCCAACTGTGAGTTTAATAACTAAACTGATTTGAAATCAACACTACTTGAATTTGATATATTCAAAGTTCTTGGTGAATATGTATATTGGCAGGATTGTTAGTCCCTTTGATATAAAAGATCTCTATGTGCTGATTGATTACAGCATCATGCACAAAGTGGTAGTGAATGGATATGTATTTGGTGTGTCATTCAGTAATGGAATTGTTAGCTATAAAAATACAACTCTGATTGTCGCCACAAATAGGAATAGATTTAAGGTGAAACCTAATTCCTCAAACATTTGTTTCACCCATATGACTTGGCAAGAATAGTCACTCAAAGCCATGTATTTGACCTCTGTAGAAGAGAGGGCCATGGTTTTTTGTAAATGTGAATTTCACAGGAAAATGCCATTTGCCAATTTTAAGTAGAATCTCATTTGGGAGTGGCAAGTATTCAGATCTGCTCTCCAGTTGGAGTCAGTGCAAGTAGTAATACCACAGCTGGAAGCACCATCATACACAAGTGAGTAATCATGAGTACCGATTAAGTACCAGCAGATATATAGGACCTTATTTAAGTGCTTCTATGATGGATTGGCAGACTGTTGCACCATTTGTGTGACTACATAAGCAATGTTTGGGCAAGTATCAAGCATGAGATATTATAACGAGCCAATAACTGTCTGAAATCATGTCCAGAGTTCCATGTTGACAGGGGCTGTATTCTTCTTAGATTGATAATTCTAAGGTAAAGGTGTATGGGCAGGTTTTGCATTGATCATTCCGCATCACTCTAGTACTTTCTCGAGGTATTCATGCTGGTCTATATGTAATCAGCAATCACTTCAATGAATATTCATTCAGAGGAATGCACATACATCCCTGAGATTGTGGCATTCCCATCCTTTCATAAAGGCAGCCTTGACTTTTTTGACAAGGACTTTTGAGGTGCCACAGAAGAGAGCATAATCTACATAGATTATAGCTACAATGGTTTGGTTTGCTTCTTTGTATACAAAGAGGCTGGTGTCTGTTTTCAATTGCTCAAAGTTTAGTTCTCTCATGGATTGATTGAGCTCATTCCACCAAGCTAAATCTACTTGTTTAAGCCTATATAGGATGCAAAGTAATCTAAGAATTTTATTTTCAAGGTGAGGAGATACAAAGCCTTCTGGAAATTCCATATAGATTTCCTCATCCAATTTGCCATATAGATAGGCAGATCGCACATCAAGACCAGATAGATGTCAGTTTTCTAAGGCAGCTAGGGTGAGCATACATCACACTATTTCAAATCAAATAACTGGGCTAAAGATCTGATCAAAATCAAGACCTTTGACCTGTGAGAAACCTTTCGCTACTAGTTGGGCACATTTACAGCCATCAGATTGTTCATCAAAAACCCAGCAATTCTTAGTGACTTTTTGGCCAGTAGGTCAGTCAAAGACCTCAAAGACTTTGCATTATTTCAGCATGGCTAATTCTGTCTTGTATGCTTTGAACCATTGCTTTTGCTCTAATATAGGTAGGTGGATAAGGTCCCTATAGGATCATTTGTGATAATTTGGCTTATTAGACCTTTCACTGAGTGGTACTGCCCTTGCACATAGATATAAAACCATAGCATCTCCCCTTCCTAGACTATGCATTCAATGTCATCCTTTGAAGAAGTAAGTGATGGAGGCATGGCACCAGAAACATTAGGTGTTTCCAGTGCAGAAGGGACAGATTGACCAGTAAGGTCTTTCCAATGTGAATTGTGCTCAATTTCCTTGATTTGTTACATCAGGCAATGGCACTCTCCGTAGATGTTGCTGGTTCAGGTAAGGGTGCTTGCATAGAAGGTAGCAGACTTGAGTTTGACAGGGCATGGCAGATTTGCTCAGAGAGGCCTGGCAAGTCATCATCATCACTTTCCACATCAGAAGGTGGATGCAAGGAGGGTTTGGGATACCTATGGGATTGTAGAGCTGCACTTAGCAGCTTGTGAGGCTGAGCCCCTGGACATCAGGGAAATAGGTTCTCATCAAATATAGCATGCACATACATGTGTGGCATGTTATTGGGGCGCATCAATAGATAATTGTGCTCATTACCTAACAATATGCATATGTAGGTAAATCATTAGCTGTGATTTAGGCTGCAGCTTGCCTCCATGAGTGTCCACTGGGAGGTGAACATATGCAACACATTCAAAAATGCATAAATGAAAGATAGTAGGAGGAACTTTATTCAAAAAGTTTGTAAGGTGTCCTCCAATTTAGACCTTGTTTAAGAGTACAATTGTACACATATACCACATACTGGACAGCAAACTCCCAATAAAATTCAGGTAAACAAGCATAAAGATGCATTGCCTAAGCTTTGTCCATTAAAGTGCAAATAAATCGTTCAGCCCGTCTGTTCTGCTGTGGGGTATGGGGTGCAGACTCATAGACATGAATGCCATTGTTGTACATCAGTTGCTTGAAGGCTTTTGATTTGTACTCTTCCTCTATATCAGACATCCAACCTTTTATGAAAGTGGAGTACTGATTTTGAATATACTTTATAAACTCTTTGATGGCACCAAGTGCCTGGTCTTTAATCTGGAGGGGTTTAATCCATCCTTGGGACATATAATCATTATAGAAGATGATGATGTATCTTGATCTGTGATAAGACTCAGTCTTGAAAGACTTTAGATCTGAGTGTATGAGCTCAAAAGCTTTCTTTGTGCAAACATCATTCGCAGTGAAAGGGCAGTTAGATTGTTTGCCTAGCTAATAGCTGGGGCAAACTAATTCCACAGGCGAAATAGTCACACTTGGGAAGTCTTTGATGTGTTTTTACACAGCTCTCAGGACATCCTTAGAAGGGTGTCCAAGGCAGTGGTGGAGCAATTTGTAATCCACAGCAATCATATTTATATTCACTCTAGTGTGATCATGGACAATAGGAGCTCTCATCCAGTATATAGTACTACTTCCATGGAAGTGGAAATTAATCAGGTTACACTTGGTGCAATTATCTATTGTTGGAAGCATGCAGTACACAGTTACTTGGCTTACCTGCTGTAGTGGTAACTCAGATAATAGTGGTTGCTAGTCAAGAGTGAATTAGAACTCAGATGCCTGAGTCCAAAAGCTATATATGCTATATAAAGTGCATGTGAACTAACTACTATAAATGAACTACTACTGTGTAATATGAGTTCGTTCAACACTCCCCCTTGCTAAGCACATGGTGATTGCATAAGCATTTGGTGGTAGTAATATGTATCGCTAGTTAGTCCTGTCAACTGCAGTTCTAATATCTAAACTGATTTGAGATCAGCATTGCTTGAATTTGACATATCTGAGGTTCTTGGTGAACATATTGGCAGGATTGTCAGTTCCTTCGATATAAAAGATCTCTATGTTCTGATCAGTTATAGCATCACATATAAAATAGTAGCAAATGGATATATGTTTTGTGCAACGTTCAGTAATGGAATTGTTAGCTATAAAAATAGAATCCTGATTGTTGCCACAAATAGGAATGGGTTTAAGGTGGAATCCTAATTCCTCAAACATTTGCTTAACTCATAAGATCTGATGAGAACAATTGCTCAAGGTCATGTATTTAACCTTTGTAGAAGAGAAAACCATGGTCTTTTGTAAGTGTGAATTCCATAGGAAAACATCATTCACCAATTTCAAGTAAAATTTCATTTGGGAGTGGCGAGTATCCAGATCTGCTTCCCAATCGGAGTCAGTATAGGTGGTAATATTGCATCCAGAAGTACCATCATATATAAGCAAATAATTGCCAGTGCTGATCAGGTACCAGCAAATATAAAGAGCCTTATTTAAGTGCTCTTGTGGTGGATTGGCAGACTGTCACACCATTTGTGTGACTGCATAAGCAATATTTGGGCAAGTACCAAGCATAAAGTATAATAATGAATTAATGACTGTCTGGAATCACGTCCGAAATTCCATGTTAACAGGAGCTATATTCTTCTCAGGTTGGTAACCCTGAGGTAAAGGTGTATAGGTGGGTTTTGTGTTAATTATTCTGCATTGCTCTAGTATTTTCTTGAGATATTTGTATTGGTCAATATGTAACTGGTGATCTGATTGACGAATGTTCATTCAGAGGAATTTGCATGCATTCCCAAGATTGCAGCATTCCCACCTTTTCATAAAGGCAGCCTTGACTCTTTCGACAAGGGCTTTTGAGGGACCACAGAAGAGAGCATCATCTACATAGATTATAGCTATGATAATTTGGTTTGCTTCTTTGTATATAAAGAGGCCAGCATCTGTTTTCAGTCTCTCAAAGTCTAGTTCTTTCATGGATTGGTTGAGCTCATTCCACCAAGCTAATCCTGCTTGTTTAAGTCCATATAGGATGTAGAATAATTTGAGAATTTTATTTTTAAGATGAGGAGGTGCAAAGCCTTTTGGAAATTCCATGTAGATTTCCTCATTTAATTTGTCATATAAATAGGCAGATCGTACATTAAGACTAGACAGATGCCAGTTTTCTAAAGTGGCTAGGGTGAGCATCCATTACACTGTTTCGAATCTAATGACTGGACTAAAAATCTGATCAAAATCAAAATCTTTGACTTGTGAGAATTCTTTTGCTACTAGTTAGGCACGTTTACAGCCATCTGATTTTTTATCAAATATCCATCAATTCTTAATGACCTTTTGGCCAGTGGATCAATCAGAGACCTCAAAGACTTTGCATTGTTTTAGCATGTTTAATTCTGTCTTGCACACTTTAAACCATTGCTTGTACTCTGATTCAAGTAGGCAGATAAGATCCTTATAGGACCATTCATGATAATTAGGCTTATTGGGCCTTTTGTCAAGGGGTACTGTCCTTGTACATAGATATAAAACCATAGTGTCTTCCCCTTTCCAGACTATGTGTTTGACATCATCCTCTGAAGAAGTGGGAGATGGAGGCATGGCACTGGGAACATTGGGTGTTTCCAGCATGGAAGGGGTGGATTGACCAGTAAGGTCTTTCCAGCGTGAATTATGCTCAATTTCTTTGATTTGTTGCACTGGATTATAGTGCTCTCCATAAATGTTGCCCGGCCAGTGAGGCAGTTGCCTAATATGCTCTGAGCATTATAGCAAGATGAAAGTTGACATCCAAAGGAGGAAGTCTCCTAGAAGGCATTCAAGGAGGGGATGGGGTCTGTTCTCAGACAACTAGTTCAGGCAAGGGTGCTCACACAAAAGGTAGCAGACTTGGATTTGAAGGAACTCAGCGAGATCGCTCAGAGAGTCCTGGTAAGTCATCATCATCACTTTCCCCTTCAGAAGGTGGACGTGAGGAGGGTTTGGGATGCCTGTGGGGTTGCAGAGCTACACTTACAGGCTTGTAAGGCCAAGCCCCTGGGCATCGAGGGAATAGGTTCTCATTGAATATTGCATGTGCATATATACTATATATAGCATGTTATTTGAGTGCATAAATAGATAGTTGCACTCATTACCTGACGCTATGCCTAGGTAAATCATTAGCTGTGATTTAGGCTGCAGCTTGCCTCCACAAGTGTCCACTGGGAGGTGAACATACACAGCACATCGGAAGATGTGTAGATGTGAGACTGTAGGAGGAACTTTGTTCAAAAGTTTATAAGGCATCCTCCAGTTGAGACCTCATTTGGGAGTGTGATTGTACACATGTACCACATGCTAGACAACAAACTTCGAGTAAGATTCAAGTAAACAAGCATGAAGATGTATTGCCTGGGCTTTGTCCATTAAAGTGTGAATAAATCACTCAGCACATCTGTTCTGCTGTGGAGTATGGGGTGTAGATTTATAGATATGAATGTCATTGTCACACATCAATTGCCCAAAGGCTTTTGATTTGTACTCTCCCCCTGTATTGAATATTCAGCCTTTTATGGAGGTGGAGTACTGATTTTGAATATACTTTATGAACTCTTTTGTGGCACCAAGTGCCTGGTCCTTAGTCTGGAGGAGTTTAATCCATTCTTGGAATGTGTAATGGTCATAAAAGACAATGATGTACCTCAATCTATGATAAGACTCAGTTTCGAAAGACTTTAGATCCAAGTGTACGAGTTCAAATGGTTTCTTTGCATGAACATCATTCACAGCAAAGGGGTGGTTAGGCTGTTTGTCTAGCTAACAGCCAGGGCAAACTGGTTTCACAGGCAAAATAGACTAAAACACCAATGCCCACCAGGGGCTTGCTATACCTATCAAGGCCTTCCAGAGGCATGCTTGACTAGAGCTAGTTGGTAGCCATACTAGTAAACCTGTTGGTCAAGCACAGATGGGTTTTGAGAGAACTCCAGGAGAACAAGACTGGGGGTGCCAGTTGCAGTCTACCTGGGGGTTTATATACTATCTAGGGTTTGTACATGTTTGGTACTATATAGTATCTATCTATGATAATAAGCTATGCATAGAGAGTCCAGGCACAGTCCTGTGAGTCAATGTGAGTCAGAAGGAGTCATACTGAGTCAAGGCAGAAACAAGCATAGCCATGAGGTAATGCAAGGCTGTATGCACATTGTATACATGAGATAGAGATAACCATAGCCATATGTATAGCCATAGACATAAGATGCAATAGGAATAGCGATAGACATAGGTATTTGCATAGCCATATGTGCATGAGGCTGCAATAGAGCATAGCCGAGGGTGTCAAGGGAAATGAGGCATGAAGGCAATGTATAGCAGTGCACATGTGGAATACATGAGGCATAATAAGGGAATGACTCATAGATAAGACAGATAAGAGATAAGGCATGAGTCATGAGTAGTCATGACGAGTCATAAGCATAGCTGAGCATAGCCATGAGGCATGACATAAGGCCAAGGATGACTATGTGGCAGTGTAGAGTAGTGCAAGGCAATGTGAGGCAATATAAGGCAGTGATGAGCCAGGATGAGTCACAGTATAGCCTTAAGACAATGCAATGCTATGGCATGGCAGTGCATGGCTGTGTGATGATGAGTCATGGTAAGCCACAATGATAGAGAGTATAGCCATGATGCTGTACATGTCCACATGGTATGGCATGAGGTGAAGGCTGTGCATGGCTGTACATGCAAGGCAAGCCAATGTATCATGTGAGAGCGTGGGAGCATGATGTCATGTGATCAAATAGTCATGTGATCATTATTGAGTGAGTGTGGTGAGGTCAATGAATGATAGGGGCTATTTAGCGAAATGCTTTATAGAAAGCCCAGAAAAATAGAGATAAATAAGGGAAAAATAGGGGCAAATACTAGTGATTGTAACACTACCCCCTATCTAAAGGTTGACTTCCAGGCAACCACATGCAGAGCCAGCCAGCAGAGTGGACAACCAAAAAAGAAGATAATTTGTTTTTCCAAGGGAATATATCCATAGAAGTCGTCAAGAGCAACAAAAGACAATAATAACAATGGAGAGGGAGCAATGTATGAAGAGCAATGTTGGTCCAGGGTATCTAGATCCCAAGGAATAAAGAGTGAGGGAGCATTCAAGGATGTGATGAAGCGACAGAGTGAATATTTTAATACCAGGATGAAAAATCAATAAAGAACTTTCAGTAGAGGTGTAATGGTCCAGAGAGAAATAAATGAATGTGTATAGTCAGGAGTCAATCCAGACTTTTTAGGATGAGGACTATAAGACCTGCATATCCAAGGCAAGGGCACAAAGGAGAGACTGATTGGATTAGTCCATTGTTGATGAAAGACAACAATTAATGTGATAGAAGTTAAGGTATGTTTGTTCTAGTAGAATGAAAGGTTCGATGCATAGCAAGTGTCTTCCATATGATAGTACAGTGTAGGCTGTTATACTTTATACTCTATGTAAGCAACATCTTGAAGAACAATGAGTATTCCAAGCAATATCCTGAATGTAGAGGCAGTGATGCCAATTTGCAGTATTGCAATAGAAAGTGAATAGAGTGGAATCAAGTGAAGAGGATAGTTCATGAAATGAGCATGATATTAACTTGATGTCCAGAATTATTAAATTGATTAATGATGATAGAATAAAGCAATGGAAGGGATGAGCCAATGATGAAGTCTGAATATTAACTCAAGGGGAAATCCTTCCAGTGATAGAGAAAGATTAATCCATGGAGTTGACAGTTCTTGTGGGACAAGATCTGTTATGAATGTAGTGTAGCAACATGTTCAGGTGACTAGCAACTGAATATGTTGTGGAGAATACTTTTGTATGTGTAACAGATCAACCATCACAGATAAATATTCTTCCATATGATTATCCCGAGCAGGAACATAAGGCAAGCACCATCAAGGTGTAGCACCATTTGTTCTAGTGACAAAAAGAATGGAAAACATTACTTTGTTTGCCTATCCAGATCCATTCTTCATAGTCGAGGGATGGAAGAGGGGAGAGATGAGAGATAACGAGAGGAATGAGATATGATATCTCACCTAATGGAATGTCTAAGGGAATATGTGCATGACATATAAGATCAAGATTCATTTGTGCTGAGTACTGCCAGAGTATCAGAAAAGCTTCTTGATCTTTTTAGATTATAAATATGGAAAATCATAAGGGTTAATGTTCACATGGAATATTGGATTGAGTGGTAGTTGATCTAGTTGTTAGTCAGAATACTAGAAAACCTTCTTAATCCTCTAAGAGTTTATCTATGGATAACATGTTCCATAGATAATCTAGTTGTTGTGAGTGTTGTGAAAAGTGTCCATATCCTGTCAAGCTTTACTGTGAGACAAAGAACTGTCTTCTTCAAACCAGTTGATGAAGGAAATATCAACCTGAAGGAGAACACCAGTTTATCTTGTGTATGGATATCATGACCAGTTTGATGGCGATGAATCAAATTCATTCTTAACCATATGAAAGACAAGACTGAATGTGTCCTTGTGGTTTCTCTTGAAGAAATCCAGTTCTTCTTTCAGGAGACAACATACTATGTGTCATAAGATTCGTTAAGTCATAAGAGAGCGATAAAAAGTCATGTAGGAATGACAATACAGATGTCAATGAAGATTTGTATTCTTTATGATTGTAAAAGAAGGATGAAGGGGTGGAAAGATGAGACTAGCAGGATGTTAATATGTTCATCAATGTGAATCCTTTCTTTATAAATCAAGATTGATGCTAACAACTTGTCATGTAAGTTGTAAGACTTTTGTTCTAAGAACTTGTGATGATGAGATGATTATAATTGAATAAAGAATGTCAGAGAATTCTGTGGGAGGAGATTTTCGGTAGTCACAATGACAATCATCGAGATGATATTCTCAACTGTGATTACGATCACAATCCTGTTACCATCATTGATACCAATAATGTGTTCCTCTGAACTTTGATAACCATAGAGTTTTTGATGTTCTGATGTCATGATTTGAGAGGGAAATACTTCATACCCTAACAAGTTATGTTTGAATGTGAAAGCATACTTGTGATCTTCTTAGCAAGACTTGTTCAAAGTTCTATCTTCAAAGAACAGATGAACTGAATGACAACTTGTCATGTAAACAAGTCTGTCATGAGACAAGGTATAAGTCTTTGGCAAAGTCCTATCAAAGGTTTGCTTTGGATTTTGTACTTCATCTGAAGTTTGTAATTAATGTGGTAATACCTGATCATTTACAATGACTGTGAGTTGAGTTGTAATGAGAATTGATTGAGATGAGACTTTCAAGCAAGATTGCAATCAAGCTCCTGTTATCATCTTCAATGATTACATCATAAGTGCAAGACTGAGTTTTAGTCATGAATATTGTGAGTTCAGTCTAGCAGAACTGCGATGGTTTGGTGTCTGTTCTATCACATGTTTCATTGCTGTTCAAGAAGACAACATGAGAGATGAGACTTTTCTTGTGGAGTAAAAGTGTTTAACACTTTTTCATAATGATTATTGGAGAAAAGGTGTAGAAGGAAAGGGAGAGGGAAAGTGGAATGAAGTGTTGATATAGCCTCAACCAAGCTCCAATCCAGCTAAAGATTCCACTTGGCTGTAGATGTGATTAAGATTACAGTCAGTAGTAATGTATGAGTTGGAAGCGAGAAAATAAAAATAAAAATGAAAAATGAAGAGTGAGAGCATAGGATAATTCTTCAGAGTACTTCTCTTTTTCTTTTCTTCTAATGTTCAAGTCTTGAGATCATAGGACTGAATTCCTTTTCAGGGAAACCAATCTTTTGATCTTTGAACTTTTCTTTTCTTTAAATATCATACAGGTCTGTGTTCTAAGTCATAGGAGATATGACTTTATGTATTGACACATCTTAAACATTTGGCATGATGTGTTCCTCAATGATAACCACAGTAGGAACATTTGGTCGTCGATTTTCTACAGTTTCAGAAAAATATGACCAACTTCACCACAATTAAAACAAAGGTTGTTTTTGGATTTTCTGACCATCTTGGATGTGGTGGTAGAAGAGGAAGCTTCAGGCAATGGTTCATCATTTGAACCATATGTTCTTGACATGTTCAGGTCATAAGGTTTGTCATGTGAACCAAATGATTCCTAATAATGAACTAATGTATCATCATGAGAACTACCTTGTTCCTGTTGTTCTAGATGATGTACGTGAGGCTTTGTTATGGAAAAATCTGCACATCTCGTGTTTGAGGAGGAAAAGACTTGTGGTTTCTGAACAATCTCGTCTTGAGAATAGTTACTGTAAAGTAACTTCTAATAGATTTCTTGGATCAAAGAATTCCAAGGAATTCAAACTGTTCATCAAGTTCTGCACCTTGTTTTAGATAGGTATCCACTTGATCTTGAAAGATACTATCTTTATGAATAGGTGAGGATATTTTGTCTGTGAGAGATCTGAACAAATTCCAAAAGTTTGTAGCTCTTGCAGATGAGATTTCACTTAAGAGGTCATCCTGTTACGATTGCTGGTATTTGCCCCTATTTTTCCCTTATTTATCTCTATTTCTCTGGGCTTTCTACAAAGCATCTCGCTAATAGCCCCTAATCATCATTGAACTCTCTACACTCGTTCAATAACGACCACATGACTATTTGGTCACATGACATCACATGATCCTTAATGACATCACATGACATCATGCTCCCACGCTTGCACATGACACATCGGCTCGCCTTGCATGCATACTGCCATGCACAGCCTTCGCCTCATGTCATACCATGTGGACACGCACAGCATCATGGCTATGCTCCCTATTATTGTGACACACTCTGACTCATCGTGTTTCCCATGATTCACCATGACTCACCACAATACAGCCATGCACGGCCACACCATAGCATCACATTGCCACAAGGCTATACTGTGACTCGTCCTGGCTCATTACATAGCCTCATCACCGCCTTACACTGCTATGCATTGCCTTACACTGCTACGCATTGCCTTGCACTGCTCCTCACTGCCACACCGGTATCCTCAGCCTCATGTCATGCCTCATGACCTTATCTATGACTCATGATGACTCCCAACACAGCCTTGTACCTCATGTCCTCGGCTATGTTCCTTCATGACTCATCACGACTCCCTTATGACTCATTATGATTCACGACACAGCCTCGCACTGCCATATAGCTATGCTCGGCTATGCCTATGACTCGCCATGACTCCTCATGACACATGTCTTATCTCTTATCTATGAGTCACTCTCTTATCATGCCTCACCTTCACCACATGTGCACTGCTATGCATTGCCCTCATGCCTAATTCCCCTCGGCATCCACGGTTATGCCTTATCGCAGCCTCATGTACATATGGCTATGCAGATACACATGCCTTTCCTTATTCTCATTGGATGATACACCTATGGCTATACATATGGCTATGCTTATCTCAAACTCATGTATGCAACGTGCACACAGCCTCACATTGCCTCATGGCTATGCTCGGTTCTGCCTTGACTCAGTATGACTCCCTCTGACTCACACTGACTCACAGGGCTGTGCCCGGACTCTCTAGACATAGCTTATTACCATACATAGATACTGTATAGTACCAAACATGTACAAACCCTAGATAGTATATAAACCCCCAGGTAGACTGCGATTGGCTCCCCAGTCTTGTCCTCCTGGAGTTCTCCCAAAACCCATCTGCGCTTGACCAACAGGTTAACTAGTGATCGCTACCAACTAGCTCTAGTCAAGTGCGCTGCTGGTCTGCCTTGCTAGGATACAGCAAGCCCCCGGTGGGCGTTGGTGTTTCATTAGGACAAGACTATTAACTGATCCCTGGGTTAGTCACCCACCGATCACTAGTAGCGAATGGTACAAAAGAAAGGATAGTCGAAGCTGGGTCTACGACACGGACAACTGGGAATGCCGTGCTCCAAAACCTTCAGACAGGTCCTTCGCCGTTGAACTTTGACAACAGTTCATAATTGTCCATCTTTGAGTCACATGGACAGAAACATCCACGGCGACGACAGAAGGTTAGCGGAAGAAGAAGGAACCTGGTTCCTCCCGTTGTAAAACCACAGAGGAGGCATTGGCTACGTCAGACTCCCCTTCCTGCCCCGGCACTCCATTGAGTGAACCAGGAGGCGAAGTTCTAGGGTTGGCCCCCCCGGGATAAAAGTTTAAACTGGACAAGAAGACGTCCCACCTAGACAGCACTAGGTAAGGTAGCAAAGGCACAAAGGTATCGTGCAAGGTTTAAAACGCCTGTACCCTGGAGTACGAAGAAAAGAACAAACAGAAGTTCTCCTTGTAGCTGCAAGGTATAGTATTAAGGAGCTTACCATCCTACCTGACAAAAGGTTAGGGTTCTGAACCACCCGCTGTACTGATTACACAAAGGTTAAGATACATACTAGCACGCTTTTGATCTGGTATCAAGAGAGAGTCTAATTCCATAAGGAGAAAGAAGCGGACGCATAAGCGCAAAGTAGGCCAGTGCCGTGACAAGTACCTTTGTGACGGGACAAGTCACTCATTTAACATCACTCATTTCATTCGGACATTTATTACCACGGACACTACAGACATTACAACAGGTATATCTGGCATATCCCTACTTACAACTTCATCGACGACATTTCATGACAAACCATTTTGGTTTATACCCCACTCGCTTCACTCGTTCCAATTGGAGGACAAGCTTCATCGCTTCACTGACAATCTGATATTGTTCCACTCCATGCCCCATGGACACATACCCCACACAGTTTTCATTAGGACCACGTCCCTTTTATTAGGACACCCTTCTAAGAAGACTCACACATTCGTTACTCCTTACGGACTATAACAAAAAGAAGATTTATATCTTCCCCACATTCATTTGTTTCAAATAAACAAAAACCTTTACAAGTGGTCTGGGTCCACTTACCATAAGGTACACACATGGGAGTCCAACAACCGGATTGTTGCTCACCGTATATACCTTGTTCATTCAAGACTTGAACAACGTATAGGCTCTATTACGAAGAGGCATTCAGTTGTCTACTATCGTACGGCTCATATACGACAAAGAGGCATTCACTTGTCAACTATCGTATGAACACGCAGAACCAACTACGTAGGCTTATGCAATGGGCATTCGCTGAAGGCTACGAGTTCGGTTACGCAACCGGAATAGCGCTTAGTCAAAACCTCGATGGTTCCCTGAATCAGTCAGAGCAAGGACACGCTTTTCCTAGGACAGATCGAAGAAGACCAACTGAAAGATCAAATATCTTGGTGCTTCATCATCAGTCCCTGCCTTCAGACTATTCGTTGGACTACGAATTATCTGCTCGGCCCCCTCTTCCATCCTCACACTGGAGATTCCTCACAGAAAATCTAGCTACCCCCTTGGCAACAGATTGTATCTTTCTCAGTTCAGAAAGGATACTCACCATTGAACATTGGAGATTCAACATTGATAGTTCTACGCCCTCACTTGATGAAGAACGTTCTGCAAGAGGCTTGACAACCTTGTCATCTCCATTAGACTCGTTGCACACCCTAGGCAGTATAGAAGATCCCACTACTACCCCATTGTCATCACAGTTATCAGTACTCACTACTGTCGAAGACATCCTCACTAAGTTTGAAGAAACTTTTGACCACAAAATTCTTCACCCACATTCTTTGAAGTTTAAAGAAGCTTCGAAACAAAGTTCTTCATCCCTGACTCAAGAAGGACGAGACTCTTCATCATCAGAAGATTCAGAGTCCCTTCTTTCGTCACCATCCCCAGGAAGGAATCATTGTCTCTCATCCTCCCTGAATCCAACACTTGGTGTAGTTCATATGGACATTGAACTTATACCCCAAGTAACCACTACAGAAGAGGCACATTGGATCAGATCCACTGGTGATCAGAACCAGCAGATCCTTACATCCATCATAAATCCTGAAACGCTTTGGTTACAAGAAACCATTGATCATCTCAACGGAATACGACCTTATCGCCTCACTAATGAAGAGACACCACGAGTAATTTCACCTGACGTCGCTCGTCAGCTTGAGATTGACAGACGCTTAAGATTCAGTAGAATCATTGCCAAAGAATGAAACAGAACAAGAAGACAAAGAGTCCTTCAGTTCTTTAGGACACTCTTCTGCTTCCGTTAAAACTTCATTAGTGTCAAGACATCCCTTTGACTTTGACAAAGCTGTTAGGACAGACATTGAAGAAGACTTCAATGCCTTGATTCATGAAACACTCGTCTCCCTCATTCCCACTCGTGATCCTACAACCCGTTTACAACTGAATAGTTATAAAACTACCCACACTCGTTTTTCTCGACACTCATTAGGATCTATCTTGTGTATCACACAAGATACTCATATTTCTTTTGACAAAACAAAAGAATCAGTTTGACCGCGATCATGGTGCTCAATCAGTTCAACTCTACACAGTTTCTCACAAATCTGTACGAGTATAAAACAGAAGATGAACGACTAGAATTCATCGACTCACAGTATGAGTTCATGCAAACTTATACTATGGCTCTACGCACAGAATCAGCATACCTCCAGTTTGAACTAGAAAAAGCTCAAGAGCTACTGAACAAAGCTCATGCACAGATTGCAAATCTTACTTCATTGCAAACATCGCTCGACATCTTTATCGACCCCGGTAGATTTGACGAACAATGTGAAACCTTTGAAGTTTGGTGGACAAAGATGCAAGCCTGGCTTGTATTGCATTCTGATCACATTTGCCCCAGATCATATGACGCAGTTGTCACAGTCTTATCAAGATTGACTGGACCTACCGCTCTCATATTTGAACATCCTCGCACTGAGCTCGGAATGCTCTATACTTGGGATGACCTCTTACATAATTGAGATCTCATCCACAAGAGCTACAAACTTTTGGAATTTGTTCAGATCTCTCGCAAACGAAATATCCTCACCTATTCATGAAGATAGTATCCTTCAAAATCAAGTGGATACATCTCTAGAACAAGGTGCAGAACTTGATGAACAGTTTGAGTTCCTTGGAATTCTTAGATCCAAGAAATCCATGACAAGACACTCTAACTTTCCTCAAAAAAAAAGATGGTTCAGAAACCAGAAGTTCCCTCCTCCTCAAACACAAGACGTGCAGATACTCTCGTAGCAAAGCCTCACATACATTATCTAGCACAACAGGAACAAAGACAAGGAAGTTCCCATGATGATACGTTTGTCTCTTATCAAGAATCATTCGGTTTAAATGACGAACCTTATGATGCACACATGTCACGAACATACGGTTCAAATGACGAACCTATGCCTGACACTTCCCTTGTCACCACCACGCCTACATTGGTCAGAAAACCCACAAATAAGAAATGTTTTAACTGTGGTGAAATTGGTCACATTATTCGCAACTGTGGAAAATCAACGACCAAGTCCCCTTGCTGTGGTTACCCTCAAGGAAAGCATCATGCACTGTGTTCACGACATCCAAAGAATCAAAGTCACATCCCCTATGACTTAGAACAATGTCCTGTACGATATTCAAAGAAAAGAAATGTTCAAAGATCAAAGAATCGATTCCCCTGAAAAGGAATTAACCCCACGATCTCAAGGCTTGAACATTAGAAGAAAAGAAAACAGAAGTATTCTGAAGAATTGTCCTATGCTCATCCCTCGCTCTTCATTTTCATTTTCATTTCTCACTTTCGACTCATACATTAAGACTGACTGTAACCCTAATCACATCTACAGCCAAGTGGAGTCTTTAGCTAACCTGAAGCTCGGTTGAGGCTATATCAACACTTCATTCCACTTCCCCTTTCATTTCCTTCTACACCTTTCCTCCGATAATCATTACGAAGTGTTCATTACACTTTTTCCCTCAAAAAAAGTCTAATCTCTCATGACATTTCTTTGATACCCACATCGAAACCCATGATAGAACAGACACTAAAGCATCGCAGTTCTGTTGATCTGAACTCGCGATATTCATGATAGAATTCAGTCTCGTGCTTACAACGCATTCATCGGAACTGATACGAAGAAGCTTGCAAAACCCTGCTTGCGCTTATCATCATTTCGATGAACGCCTGTTCTCACCCGACTCACAATCATTGTGCTTGATCTGGTATCATCACATTGATTACGAACTTCAGATGTTGTACTTATCTAAAGCAAACCTCTGGCAGGACCTTGCCCAAAGACTCGTACCTCGTCTCATGACAAAATCATTTGGACATAAGTTGTCATTCAGTTCATTTGTTCTTTGAAGATAGAACTTAAAACAAGTCTTGCTGAAGAAGATCACAAGTATGCTCACGCATTCAACATAACTTGTTAGGGCATGAAGTATTCCCCTTCCAAGTTATGACATCGAACTCAAGAACCCTATGGTTCGCAAACTCAGAAGAACCTATATTCTCGGTATTGACGATAGTAACAGGATTGTGATCGTAATCACAATTGAGAGTATTATCTCGACGATTGTCACTGTGACTACTGAACATCTCTTCCCACAGAATTCTTTAACGTTCTCTATTCCATCGTGATCATCTCACCATCACACGTTCTTAGAACAAACAAATCTTCATTGACATCTACATTGTTATTCGACACAACTCCTTGTCACCCCTCATGACTTAATGAATCTTACGACGTTGTCGCTCCCCTAGAAGAAGCAATTCTTCTCGAGAAACCACAAGGACACATTCAGTCTTGTCTGTCATATGGTTAAGAATGAATTTGATTCGTCACCATTAGCATGGTAATGATAACCCATATACAAGATGAACTAGTGCTATCCTTCGGGTTGACAATATAGTCCTTTGTTTCACAACAAAGCTCAACAGGACAAAGACACACTTATGACAATCACGACACTTAGATTCTCGACCCTACAATTCCACATGTCTGGCACATGTACTAATGCGAAAACCTTCTTAATCCCCAGTTTTTCTAGCATCTTGGCAATCTTGACTATTGTATGATGAAGAACGAATCTGATTCATTGCCATTGGAATGGTTATGATAACCCATATACAAGATGCCTAACAACTAGATCAACTGCCTCTCAATCCGATGTTCCATGTGAACATCACACATCCCTTACAACTCTGCTATTTATACTCTAAGAAGATCAAGAAGCTTTTCAAGTACTCTGGCAATAGCTTGATCAAGTGACTCTCGATCTTATAT
Organism: Boletus coccyginus; assembly: GCA_025782845.1. Lineage (NCBI taxonomy): Eukaryota > Fungi > Basidiomycota > Agaricomycetes > Boletales > Boletaceae > Boletus > Boletus coccyginus. Next base: position 55,543 of record JAHZSR010000097.1, read on the forward strand.
GCTATGTGTATATTTCCTTAGACTCTACATGGACATTTCCCTAAGTATTCTGGTAATACTTGGATTCTCATAACATGCTGGTCATGTTACTCCTAGACGATAGACGAGATATCATATCTCATTCCACTTGTTATTTCTCGCCTCTCTCCTCTTCCATCCCTCGACTACAAAGAACGGATCTACAAGCAAACAAAGTAATACTTTCCATTCCTCTTGTCACTAGAACAAACGATGTTACACCTTGACGGTGCTCATCCTATGTTCATGCTCGGGATATAGATATGGAAGAATATTTATCTGTGACGGTTACTCCGTTACACATTCAAAAGTATTCTCAACAACACATTCAGTTGCTGGTCATCTGAACATGTTGCTACACTGCATCCATAACAGATCTTGACTCCACAAGAACTGTCAACTACATGGATTAATCTCTCCCTCGCTGGAAGAACTCCCCTTGAGTTGATATTCAAACTTCATCGTCAGCTCATTCCTTCCATCGCTTTACATTATCGTTAATCACTTCAATAATCCTGGCCATTGAGTTAATATCGTGCTCACTCCACGACTACACTCCCTACTCGATTCCACTCTGTTCCATTTCTAATGCGATACCACATATCGGCATCACTGCCTTTATCATTCGGGATATTGCTTGGGATATTCATCCTCCTTCAAGATGTTGCTTACACAGAGTAAACACGTATAGCAGTCCTCGCTATATGATCATATGGAAGACACTTGCTACGCATTGAACCTTCCATCCTACTAGGAAAAACATATATCTAGGCTTCTGTCACACAGTTGTTGTCTCTCGCCAACACTGGACCAATCCATTGGGTCCCCTTTTTGTGACTTCGCCTCGATTAACAAAACGGTCTTATGGTCCCTCATTCCAAAATATCTGGACTCATTTCCGACAATACACATTCGTTTATCTCTCCGGACCATTACACCTCTACTGAAAGTTCTTTACTGATCTTTCTTCCTGGTATTCAAAATACTCGCTCTGTCGCTTCATCCCATCGTTGAATGCTCCCTCGCTCTTTCATCCTCTGGGATATATGAACACACACTGGATCAACGCCATTCCTTGGATAAGGCTCTATCACTCATTTATTCTCCTGTTCTTGCCTTCTCTCCATTGAACGTTGCTCTCCTTTGTTATTTTTGCTTTCTCGTTGCTTTGACGACTCCCTTGGATAAATTCCCTTGGAAAAACAAATCACCACCTCTCTCGGTTGCTTGCTCTGCTGGCTGGCTCTGCCTGTGGTTGCCTGGAAGTCAACCTTTAGACGGGGGGTAGTGTTACGATCGCTGGTATTTGCCCCTATTTTTCCCTTATTTATCTCTATTTCTCTGGGCTTTCTACAAAGCATCTCGCTAATAGCCCCTAATCATCATTGAACTCCCTACACTCGTTCAATAACGACCACGTGACTATTTGGTCACATGACATCACATGATCCTTAATGACATCACATGACATCATGCTCCCACGCTTGCACATGACACATCGGCTCGCCTTGCATGCATACTGCCATGCACAGCCTTCGCCTCATGTCATACCATGTGGACACACACAGCATCATGGCTATGCTCCCTATTATTGTGACACACTCTGACTCATCGTGTTTCCCATGATTCACCATGACTCACCACAATACAGCCATGCACAGCCACGCCATAGCATCGCATTGCCACAAGGCTATACTGTGACTCGTCCTGGCTCATTACACAGCCTCGTCACTGCCTTACACTGCTACGCATTGCCTTACACTGCTACACATTGCCTTGCACTGCTCCTCACTGCCACACCGGTATCCTCGGCCTCATGTCATGCCTCATGACCTTATCTATGACTCATGATGACTCCCAACACAGCCTTGTACCTCATGTCCTCAGCTATGTTCCTTCATGACTCATCACGACTCCCTTATAACTCATTATGATTCATGACACAGCCTCGCACTGCCATATAGCTATGCTCGGCTATGCCTATGACTCGCCATGACTTCTCATGACACATGCCTTATCTCTTATCTATAAGTCACTCTCTTATCATGCCTCACCTTCACCACATGTGCACTGCTATGCATTGCCCTCATGCCTCATTCCCCTCGGCATCCACAGTTATGCCTTATCGCAGCCTCATGTACATATGGCTATGCAGATACACATGCCTTTCCTTATTCTCATTGGATGATACACCTATGGCTATACATATGGCTATGCTTATCTCAAACTCATGTATGCAACGTGCACACAGCCTCACATTGCCTCATGGCTATGCTCGGTTCTGCCTTGACTCAGTATGACTCCCTCTGACTCACACTGACTCACAGGGCTGTGCCCAGACTCTCTAGACATAGCTTATTACCATACATAGATACTGTATAGTACCAAACATGTACAAACCCTAGATAGTATATAAACCCCCAGGTAGACTGCGACTGGCTCCCCAGTCTTGTCCTCCTGAAGTTCTCCTAAAACCCATCTGTGCTTGACCAACAGGTTAACTAGTGATCGCTACCAACTAGCTCTAGTCAAGTGCGCTGCTGGTCGGCCTTGCTAGGATACAGCAAGCCCCCGGTGGGCATTGGTGTTTCACATCCCAAGTATAGAGCATTCCTTGCTCAGTGTGAGAATTTTCAAATACAACTGCATGAAGTCCAGTCAATCTTGATAAGACTGCAACTACTGTGTCATATGATCCTGGGCAAATGCTATCAGAATACAGTACAAGCCAAGCTTGCGTCTTTGTCCACCAAGCTTCAAAAGTTTCATATTGTTCGTCAAATCTACCAGGGTCAGCAAATGTGTTGATTGACGTTCTTGATGAAGTGAGGGTTGCAATCTGTGCATGAGCTTTGTTTAGTTGCTCAAAAGCTTTTTCTAGTTCAAACTTGAGGTAAGCTGATTCTGTGCATAGAGCCATAGTATAAGTATATATGAACTCATACTGTGAATTGATGAATTCTAGACATTCATCTTCTGTTTTATACTTGTACAGGTCTGTGAGGAACTATATAGAGTTGAATAGATTGAGCACCATGATTACAATCAAAGAATAGATTTGAGGAAAAGAAACACTGATTATTTCTTATCCTAATGAATCAAAGGAGTGTGAGTATCTCTTTTTTGAGAGATAAGATCCTAATGAATGTCTGGAAAAATGAGTGTCATTTTGTAAAGGATGTGGTGTAGAGTTTACAAGATAACAGAGTTGTAGAGGATGAGTATGGGTAAGACAAGTGTTTCATGAATCAAAGCATTGAAGTAGACTTCAATGTCTGTTCTAATAATTATTGAAGGCAGAAGAGTGTCCTAATGAATTGCAGGACTCTTTACTTTCTTCTTCTGTTTTATTCTTCAGCAATGATTCTACTGAATCTTAAACATCTATCAATTTCAAGCTGACAAGCTGCATCTGATGAAATTACTTGTGGTGTCTCTGTGTCAATGAGGCAACTGGGTCATAGTCCATTGAGATGGTCAATGGTTTCTTGTATTCAAAGAGTTTCAGTGGTAATGATGAATCTAGGAATCTGCTGGTTCTGATCATCAGTGATTCTGATCCAGTGTGCCTGTATCACAGAAGAGGCAGTGACTTGGGGTATAAGTTCAATATCAATATGAACTATACCAAGTGTTGAATTTAGAGAAGATGAGAGATGGTTATTCCTTTCTAAAGATATTGATGAAAAAATGAATTCTGAATCTTCTGATGATGAAGAGTCTAATCTATCTTGAGTCAATAAGCAGTGTGGACTACAGGGTGAAGAATTTTGTACAGAAGATTCTTCAATCTTCAATGAATGTGGATAAAGAATTTTACGATCAAAGTTTTCTTCAAACTTAGAGAGGATGTTATCAACAGTGTTGAGTACTGATAATAGCTGTGATGGCACCAGTACAGATGACTGTTTAGAATGTATACCATCTTGGTTATGCAACAATTCTAGTGGAGATGGTGAGATAATTAAATCTCTTGCAGAACATTCTTTGTCAAGTGAGGACATAGAAAGGTCAATGTTGAATCTCCAATGTTCAATGGTAAGTATTCTTTCAATGCTAAGAAAGATACAATGTGTTGCCAGAGGGGTAGCTGGATTTTCTGTTAGAAATTTCCAGTGCAAGGGTGGATAGGGATGCCAAGCAGATAACTCATATGCTGATGAATCATCTGAAGGTGAGGACTGATGATGAAGCACCGAGATATTTGATCTCTCAGTTGGTCTTCTTCAATCTGTCCAAGGAAGAGCGTGTCTCTGCTCTAACTGATTCAAAGAACCGTAGAGGTTTTGACTAAATGCTAATCCTTGTGTGTGACTGAACGCATATCCTTCAGCAAATGCCTGTTGCATAAGCTTATGGGTTTGATCTAGCATGTTCATATGATAGTTGACAACTGAATGCCTCTTTGTCATATATGAGTTATATGATAGTAGACAAATAAATGCCTCTTTGTAGTAGAGCCTTATATTGAGTTCAAGTCCTGAATGAACAAGATATATGCAGTGAGCAACAATCCAGTTCTTGGACTTCTGTGTGAGTATCTATTTGGTAAGTGGGCTGATTCTAACAAGCATGTGTGTGAAGATGAGAAGTCTTCAAATGAGAGTGGGGTTTTCCTAGAATAGCTGTCGTAATGAAAGAGATGTAGTTCTAAAGAAAACATGTGTGGGGAATGTGTCTGTGGGATATGGAGTGGAACAATGTCAAATTGTCAGCGAAGCAATGAAGCTTGTCCTCCAATTGGAACAAGGGAACAAGTGAGGTATAAACTGAAATGGTTTGTCATGAGATGTCATAAGGTGTAAGCAGGGATATGTCAGATATACTCAAATGAATGTCCGTGATTATGAATGTCCAATTTTAATGAGTGACTTGTCCTGTCACAAAGATAATTGTCTTGGTACTGGCCTACTTTGCGCTTATGCGACCAATTCATTCTTCTTATGGCTTTAGACTTTCTCTTGATATCAGATCAAAAGCATGCCAGTATGCACCTTAATCTTTGGCAGCCCACGCTTGGGTGGTTCTGAACCCTAACTGTTTGTCATGTAGGATGGTAAGCTTCTCAATACTATATCCTGTATGGCAAGGTGAACTTTGCTTGTTCATTCTTCATACTCCAAGGGTACAGGCAGTTTAAACCTTGCACAATATCTTTAGTGCCTTTGCTACCTTACCTAGTACTATCTAGGTGGGATGTCTTCTTGTCCAGTTTAGACTTTTGCTCCCAGGTGGTCAAGCCCAAGAACTTTGCCTCCTAGTTCACTGTTTGTAGTGCTAGAGCAGGAAGGGGAAATCAACTAGCCAATGTCTTCTCTTTGGTTTTACGATGGGAGGAATTCTATCCTGCTTCCAATACTTACCACACTGCCACCAACCTTCCTTGGTTTTTATGGATGTTTCTGTCCATGTAACTACACAAAGGTAATTATGAACTGTTATCAAGTTCAATGGCAGAGGACCTGATCTGAGGGGTTCGAGCAAGCCTTCCCAGCTTGCTGTACCATAGTCCCAGCTTCGATCTACTCCTACCCTTTTCTACCGTTTATTTTCAATGATTGGTGAGTGACTAATCCAGGGATTAATTAATAGTCTTGTTCTAATGAAACACCAATGCCCACCAGGGGCTTGCTGTATCTAGCAAGGCTTTCCAGAGGCATGCTTGACTAGAGCTAGTTGATAGCCACACTAGTAAACCTGTTGGTCAAGTGCAAATGGATTTTGGAAGAACTCCAGGAGGACAAGACTGGGGGGCCAGTCACAGTCTACCTGAGGATTTATATACTATCTAGGATTTATACATGTTTGGTACTATACAGTATCTATACATGATAGATAGCTATGCATGATGAGTCAGGACAAGTCATAAGGAGTCATATACATAGAGTCCAGGCACAGCCCTGTGAATTAGTGTGAGTCATACTGAGTTAAGGCATAGCCATAGGCATAAGGTGCAATAGGAATGGCAATAGGCATAGGTATCTGCATAGCCATATATGCATGAGGCTACAATAAAGCATAGCCAAGGGTGTTGAGGGAAATGAGGCATGGAGGCAATGCATATGTGGGAGACATGAGGCATGATAAGGGAGTGACTCATAGATAAGACAGATAAGAGATAAGGCATGAGTCATGAATAGTCATGACAAGTCATAAGCATAGCCAAGCATAGCTGTGAGGCAGTGTGAGGCAGTACATGTCGTGAGTCATGAATGATAATAAGGACATGAGGCATGACATGAGGCCAAGGATGACTGTGTGGCAGTGCAGAGCAGTGCAAGGCAATGTGAGGCAATGTAAGGCTGTGACAAGGCTGTAGTGATGAGCCAGGATGAGTCACAGTATAGCCTTGAGACAATACAATGCTATGGCATGGCAGTGCATGGCAGTGTTGTGATGAGTCATGGTGAGTCATGGGAATCACAATGAGTCAGAGTGAGTCACAACAATAGAGAGTATAGCCATGATGCTGTGCATGTCCACATGATATGACATGAGGTAAAGGCTATGCATGGCTGTACATGCAAGGCAAGCCGATGTGTCATATGAGAGCATGGGAGCATGATGTCATGTGATGTCATAGGATATCATGTGATGTCATGTGACCAAATAGTCATGTGGTCATTATTGAACAAGTGTGGTGAGGTCAATGAATGATAGGGGCTATTTAGCGAAATGCTTTGTAGAAAGCCCAGAAAAATAGAGATAAATAAGGGAAAAATAGGGGCAAATACCAGCAGTTGTAACAGGTACTTTGCCATTTGCAGTTTGTGTGTAGTACAGCATAATATACACCTGATACTTGACGAATGTGTCGAAGTTGTTGATGAAATGAGCTGAAGCTCCAGAGTTAAGAAGCCACATTTCTGCATCCTCTCTCTGTTCTCACATTTTGCCTTTGCCTTTGGTGCTGTGGTTCTCACAAGCATTACATAGGGTATAAAAGAGCATAGATAATTTGTCCATTGCATCACTATCTACTACAGACAATAGAATGTAATCTACATACTGTGGCCAGTAAGGAAGTTGCTCATCAGTGTCTGAGAGATGTGAGTGGGACGAGGAAGGAACATACATTTCATCCTCATAGCCACCGTTCAGGTTAAAGTAGGCCTCATAGGCCATCTCGACTTCTTCTTCTTCTTGGATGTAGAAGTTCTCTTGGATAGTGTAGAATTCACCAGCCTTTGCCTGGCTGAAGTGGATGGAGACTTCATCTTCATCATCCATCTGGATGAGTGCGGCAGGCATGATGGGCTGGTGGAGGCAGTTGAGGAGCGAAGATGAGTCGTCTTCCATCATGTCCTTGTCAAAGGATACGTCCAGGCCAAAAGTGACCATAAAGGACAGTGAAAGTTGGTGGACTGGGGAGTCGCACTTGTATTCCTTATAATCAGAAAAGTGAGAGGATCTGAGAATGTCAAAGTCATAATCGCCGATGTCGACAATGGGGGTGTGAGTGAGTTTACTGTTTGCAACTTTATCAAAATGTCTTATAGTCTCAATAATGGGAGTGATCTCCAGATGGCAAGCAAGGAATATTGCATTCTTTGTCTGAGAAAAAGCAGGTGGGCTATAGTGGATCTCACCAGTGGTATGAGCAAGTTGGCAGGGGTCAATGATGGAGGGACTGGCTTCCATGATGGCAGGGTCAATGATGATGGTGCTAAAGAAGGTGAAGGAGGTGGTGGCCTTGCTAGCATGCGCATTTTCATAGCGTTGAGCATGAGTGTCTTGCTTCACTTGCCCTTGCACAGAGCACTAACCTTTAGTGATCTTCTTCTTCTTTTGCTAGAGACCTTCCTACTGCTGCTGGTTCCCTCCTTGCTGCTGCTGCTGTTGCTGCTGCTGGAATTGGGGGGTCCATAGGCTTATACTTGATGGTGAAGATCTTCTGCATGTGGTCATCATGCTTGGGCTTACACTTCAAGACATATTGCTGCCAAGCAATAAGCATCATCTGCTTGATTTCATCCAAGGTGGGAAGCATGGTTGCTTCTCCAGCCTTTTCCTTTCCTTTTACCAAAAAAGTGGTGAAGGCACCAGGCACACCAGAGGTTGATATGTTCAGCAATTGCATGAACATGTCCATGTACTGCAGTAACTTCGCTAGTATGATGAGTGACTGTAAAGTCATAGGAATCTTGTTGGAATAGGTACACAACAAGTCAAAGTGCTGGCACAGCTTGGAGAATACAGCTTGGTGGTGCTGGTCCTTAGGTATAATGGTATCCATCATTGCTTTAAACTCCAAGTATTTGAAGGTGGTGGATGGGACAGAGAATTTGACCTCGAAGGCCTATCAAACATCCTTGGCAGAGTTGAAGTCATAGAAGGGGTGAGCAAGGGCCAGGGTCATCTTGAAAATCATGATACCGAGTGCCTTCTTATTGGTGGTGTATCAGTCGTCAACACAAGACTGGTTTAGGACCCTATCGGAGTCTCCTTCAGTGAGCTCGTTGGGGCAGTCAGTGGTAATACATAGGTCACCATGTGCCGAGCATGCACAGGTAGGCCTGCATGACCTGCCTCTACTTGAGGTAGTTGGAGTCAGTTAGGTTGGGCATTGGAGTGGTCGGTCTTGGAGGACATAGTGAGAATGAGGTTGGTCTAAGACAAAGAGGTGTCAGTAAACTTCTTAACAATGAGAAAAACAAAGAGAAGGGATATACATAAGTACAGACATTACAATGCTCTCAGAGCCTTGGACTGGTGAGACATAGTCTTCTCCTACGTCCAGGACCTGGTTGCATGTGTCCAAGCATGAAGATGTGTAGGACGTGATGTGTCACATGTGTTCAAGCGTGAAAATGCATAGAACACAACTTTACCACATCGAAGAGTATGAAACATGTCTAAGAGCAGGAGCAGGATAAACTGAGTGATGGCAGCAAGCTAGTCACTGTTATGGTCTTTTTACTAGCCAACAGTGTCTATCTTTTTTCCTATTGTATGCGTGTTCATGCCTTCCTTGGCATGTATTGGACTACTTGGATCTTCGGCCTATTCTTAGTTAGCCTGCTGAACCCTATGTTTGTTATTCTTTGATTGCTCTTTTTCCTTTGTTTCTCTTGTGTTCTTCAAATAGTGCACTCCTCAGCTGATTCTCTTATATTGGTCTCATAGTTTCTATCTTCCTTTCCACAGTATATGACATGTCTCACTTACTTAAACATTCTTCTACCTTTTATCTTGTTCCTTAATGACACGTCGTATCATACTTAAACTCTCGCTGCCTATACTAGTACAGTGAGGTGCAAAACTGTTGCAATGCCTAATCCCAAACTGGGGCGCGAAGCGCCCCACAATCACTTGTGGGAATTTCACTTTTCTTTGGTGGGAACAAATAAAGTACAAACCCTTAGCTACAACTTTGTCCCCAGGGTCATGTGATTTTGCTTACATACTGCAAAGATACATCCATTTCAAAACATCAATACCATTGCAACAGTTTTGCACCCTTTGCTCATTACATTGAAATCAAGTGTTATTTGGTTATGTTTGGTCATACAAACAAACATACACATATTAGAACCATGTCTGAGTTTAAAATAGTTCACACACATCTTTGTTTCCAACCACAACCATTATGAGAATCATCACTCCTACTGAAAAACAAACCATCCTTTCTATGTTTGATGCTGGCCAATCTGCTCACTCTATTGCATTCACTACTGGTCTTAATGTGTCTACCATATCCAGATTACGCTCCAAAGAGTGTTCTAAGCTCCAAAAAGCTACTGGAGGTCGTCCATCCAAGCTTTTCTCTGCCAATATCTGACATGCCATTCGTCTCATCTCCTCTGAAAAGGCAGAGAATGCTGTTCAGGTGACCAAGGCACTCACCAATATAGTCAACCAGCCTCTCTCTACCTCCACAGTGTGCAAACAGTTGAGGAAGACAGGTATGAAAGCTGTGGTCAAGTCCAAATGGCCTCTTCTTTCAGCCAAGCATCATAAGGCTCGTCGAGACTTTGCTTATGCTCATAAAGATTGGACTCTGGAGGACTGGAAGAAGGTAGTATGGTCTGATGAGACCAAAATCAATCGCCTAGGGTCAGATGGGCGCAAGTGGGTGTGGAAAAAGGCAGGGGAAGGGCTAAGTGATAGGCTGATGGAAGGTACAGTGAAGTTTGGAGGAGGTTCTTTGATGATGTGGGGCTGTATGACTTGGCAGGGAGTTGGCTATGCTACCAAGATTGATGATAGAATGGATGGGGACCTTTACCTTCAGATTTTGAAGGATGAACTGCTCAATTCTTTGCAGTTTTATGGTCTTGATCCTCCTGACATCATCTTTCAGCAGGACAATGACCCCAAACATACTTGCAAAAAGGTGAAGGATTGGCTTCAGGAGCAGGATTTTCATACTATGGTATGGCCTGCACAGTCTCCTGACCTCAACCCCATTGAGCACCTCTGGAGTTATCTCAAAAAAAGACTAGCAGATCATGATTCCTCTCCTAAGGGGATTCATGAATTGTGGGAGAGAGTTCAGGTTGATTGGGAGGGGATAGCAGTTAAAGAGTGTCAGAAGTTGATAGAGAGCATGTCTAGAAGGATTGAAGCAGTTATCGAGACAAAGGGAGGCTATACCAAGTACTAATATACCCTGGAAAGCAAAAGGTGCAAAACTGTTGCAATGGTATTGGTGTTTTGAAATGGATGTATCTTTGCAGTATGTAAGCGAAATCACATGACCCTGGGGACAAAGTTGTAGCTAAGGGTTTGTACTTTATTTGTTCCCACCAAAGCAAAGTGAAATTCCCACAAGTGATTGCAGGGTGCTTCACGCCCCAGTTTGGAGTTAGGCATTGCAACAGTTTTGCACCTCACTGTATCTTTACACTCATTCTGCACAATCTAGCATTAGTCTAGTGTCCTTAGGCTGATTGCCTTTGTCCCTCGTCCCTTGTCCACTAGTAAACCTCTGGAAGTCCAATTGACTTCAAACTCTTGACCTTCGTCCTTCAAAACCCTGGTTACTTGTACTCTCTCAGATGCAGTGTCTCTTCGTGAGTACCTCCTGAGGAGTATTCGACCTTTGGACTTCTCTTGTGTATGCTATGCGTAACAAAAGAACAAGTGTTTTCTTTTGTCCCTCCTATCTAGGAGCAGGACATCCCCACCGTCAGTAAGATTTCTGACTGTAGCCTTTGTCGAGCCTATGGGCTCCCACCTGAGCAACCTGAGCCTAGCTCCAACATCAACATCGATTTCCACAACCCAGACACCACTGAACCCCCTCACACCACTGTAAACCCACACCAGACCACTTCCCCAGAAACCACTGGACCCCCTCGTGCCACTGTAAACCCATACCAAACCACTGTCCTTGTACTCCCTTACTCCCCAGGAACCCCCAGACAACTACGAACCCCAGCACCCCCTCATCTACCTAGCCCTCCCATGTCTCGTCCCACTGAACTAAAAGCCGCCCTCCCAGCTGACTTCTTTGGAGAACCCACTGACTCTGTTCGATGGATTATGGCCATGCATGCCTATTTTACCATCAATCCTGTACACCACCGACACTGAATGTATCATGACCACCCTGAACAAGATGAGCCAAGGATGCGATATCTTGTTCTCTGAAATGTGGTATGACCGAATGGCTAACCTGGTTGTCCCTGCTAGCAACAAGACCTTTGCTAAATTCACTGAGAACTTTGAATCCACCTTTTACCCTTTCAACACCAAAGCTACCACCTGTCACGAACTCTCCAAATTAGTCCAGAAATCCTTCCACTACCCTGATGGAATCACTAAAGATGGTTTTCAGAAGTACATCACTGATTTCCAAAATCTCGCCGCTCATGCTGGAATCGCTGATGACACCACTCTCATTGACCAGTTCTTTCTAGGACATGACCAACAACTTGCTATCATGATCCTCTCTATGACGGTCATTTCCAACTCCATCAATGGTTGGATTGACCAGGCAAAAACATTCCATGTACAAAAGATGCACATCCTCACACTTTGAGGAGGTAAAATGTATTTTTCCTCTTGCCCCTCTTCATCCAGAGATCCCAATGTCATGGATGTTGACACCCTTACCATCTCAAAACTCACCCCCCAAGAACGCATGAAATGCATTCCAGAAGGATGCTATTTCTGTTGCTGAAACACTAGATACAACGCCACTCAATGTACCAAGTCACAAAATACCACCACTCATCCCCTTACCATTCATTCAACTGAGACTGCACCCACCTCCCCTTCCACTCCTATCACCACAGAAACACCCACTGCCCTCGCCACCTTTGTTAACTCCCTCAAGACGCAGGGAAAAGACAAAAATGAAATCCTTCAAGTGCTTCAGATGTGTTATGAAGAACCAAAGACAGAGGAAGTTTCCGTACTTCATGTAAACCAGGATTTTTAAACTGGGAAGTTGCCTTGATGTCCTCTTCCCATGAATTACACCATGTACTTGTAGCTCCTCAAAATGAATGCACCCTTTGTTTTCCTGTAAAACTACAAGTTGGAAACAAAATTGTTGTCACCACCGCTCTTGTTGACTCCAGCACTACCAGAAATTTCATTGACCTCAGAATGCTAACCCATGCCAACTTCCCTATGCAACGTCTAGCCGAACCCATCATAGCTTATAATGTTGATGGCACCACAAACAAAAAAGGGACGATCCTATGGAAGGCCAAACCAATCATCCATATCATTAGTCAACCTGAGAAAATGGAACTCATGGTCATATCCCTTGGCAGAAAATAGATTATTCTCGGCATGAAATGGCTGAAATCATGAAATCCTTGAATTGATTGGTGGTCTCACACCCTATCCTTTCCAGTACCACTGACACCTCAGAAAGAACCCTCCTGACCACATCTCCTTCGCTGGCTTAATCTTGATGTCAATCAAGAGATATCCTCCTTGTTCCTAGAACAGTATCTCAATGGAGTCGACACATCTCTCAGTGAGCACCTCCTCCATTCAGATCCCATGAGTGAGAGCATCAACAAGATCACCTTGTCCACACAACTCGCTCAAGAGAACAAACCAACCAACATATCTCTCCCTGACTGGTGTACTGATTTCGCTGATGTCTTTTCTGAGAAAACATACGAACAACTACCTCCACACTATTACTTTGACCATACCATTGACCTTAAACCATCTTTCATCCCAAAGATCACCAAGGTATACCCTTTGAATCCCAAAGAGCAAGACGCCTGCAAGGCTTTTACATATTACTGAACACTTTGAAACTGGCCACATTTTCCCCTCGAAATCCCCACAAGCTGCACCCTTCTTTTTTGTCCCAAAGAAAAATGGCTCACTTCATCTCTGTCAAGACTATCATTACCTAAACTTCCGTACCATCTGCAATGCATACCCTCTCCCTCTTATCCCTGAACTCATCGATGACATGAAGGACTCCATTTGGTTTACCAAGTTCGACATTCATTGGAGATATAACAACATCCATATCAAGGAGGATGATCAATGGAAAGTGGCTTTCATCACCCCTTTCGGCCTCTTCGAACCTACCATCATATTCTTCAGTTTTTGCAATGCCCCTTCCACTTTCCAAGCTTTCATAAATCACATCTTTGCTGACATGATCACTGAATACTGGCTAAAAATCTATATGGATGATCTTGGCATCCACACCAATGGAGACCTTGCCTTACATCACAAATGAACCTGTTGTGTCCTCCTTCAATTACAAGAACATGGCCTCTCCTTTAAACTCGCTAAATGCCTCTTTGACCAACCAAGAATGGATTTACTTGGCATGATCATCGGCCATGGCAAGATCACCATGGACCCAGTAAAAACCTCTGCCATTCATGACTGGCAACCTCCCACCTCTGTCAAAGATATCTGATCCTTCCTCAGGTTCGTAAACTTCTATCGCAAGTTCATCCCCAACTTTTCCCACACCATCACTTCCTTAACCCTCCTCACTCAGAAAGATTACCCTTGGGCCTGGACATCCCTTCAACAACAAGCTTTCAACTTCCTGAAAATCACTTTCTCCACCAGTCCCGTCCTCGTTATTCCTGATGTCTCTTGTCCCTTCTCCATCATAACAGATGCCTCCCTCCTTGCCACTGGTACTGTCCTCCTCCAAGCTGACTCTAATGGCGACCTCCATTCCACCGCCTACTTCTCCCACACCTTTACCCTTGCAGAATGAAATTATGACATTTATGACTACAAACTCCTTGCTGTCATTCTCACGCTTACCAAATGGCACCAATATGTCCAAGGCACCTCACATCCCATTACCATCATCATCGACCACAAAAATCTTTCCTTTCTCAAGGATCCTCGTAAACTCTCCCATCAACAGGTCCACTGGTCTCTTTTTCTGCAAGACTTTGACATTGTCTGAAAGGTCCTTCCCGGCACACAGATGGCCCCTGCAGATGCTTTCTCACGCTGTGACCACCTTGATACCACTTTAGACAACATAGACACTCCCATTCTTCCTAAACCTGCTGTTATTAACGCTTTGGATGTTTCTCTTGCTACTCATATTCACAACTCTTCTTCTTCTGACCCACTTGTCCTTTGTGCCCTTGCCAATCTTGCTGATGGTGATTCTTTGTTTCCTCACTCCTCCCTTAATGACTGGGTCTTTGACAATGGTCACCTCTATTTTAAAGGTTGTATGTACGTTCCGCCTTCTTCTCACTTATCTCATCTCCATTCCATCCATTCATCTCCCCTTACTGGTCATTTGGGCTGTTTTCACACCAAAGCCATCTTGGAACACATTTTTTGGTGGCCTGGCCTTGCTTCTTTTGTTTCTCATTTCATTGCCAGATATTTGGTTTGCCAACAAAACAAAACCCTCACACACCCCACCACTCCTCCACTTGTACCTATCCCTTCTTCGTCTTCCCTCCCGTTCCAACAATTATCCATCAATCTAATCACCGATCTTCCCCTGTCCCATGGATATGATTCCTTAATGGTCGTGGTTGACCATGGTCTTATGAAGGGGGTAATTCTCACTCCTTGCTCCAAAACCATCGATGCCAAGGGAGTCGCCCAATTATTTTTTGATTTCATATTCAAATGCTTCAGACTCCACGATTCTATCATCTCTAATCGAGGCCCCCAGTTTGCTTCTGCCTTTGCCAATGAACTCGCTCACCTCTTGAGATACGACATTCGCTTATCCACCACATACCATCCCCAAACTGATGGTCAAACTGAATGAACCAACCAGGAAATCAAAACTTATCTTCAGATCTTCTGCTTCAACAATTCTCATGACTGGTCCACCTTCCTTACTTCTGCTGAATTCGTTCACAACTCTGTTCCACATAGTTTTACCAAGACCTCCCCTTTCTCCCTACTCTACAGTTTCGAACCACATGTCTATCCTTCTTTAGGCAAAACATTCCTCCCCACTTTAGAAAATTGCTTGTCCCTTCTTGACTCCACCAGAAAAGAAGCTCTTGCAGCACATGAATCTGCCCAATGAATCATGACTCTCCACTCCACCCAAAAATTCTCCCCCTGGAAAATTAGTGATAAGGTATAGCTTGCAGCTACCA
Organism: Boletus coccyginus; assembly: GCA_025782845.1. Taxonomy (NCBI): domain Eukaryota; kingdom Fungi; phylum Basidiomycota; class Agaricomycetes; order Boletales; family Boletaceae; genus Boletus; species Boletus coccyginus. The sequence continues at coordinate 71,097 of JAHZSR010000097.1, forward strand.
ATCTTCATCTTGGCTACCCCTCTTATAAACTCACCCCCAAACGCCATGGATCATTTGAGATCACTCAGATCCTATCACCACTCACCTACTGACTTTAGCTTCCCCCCACATGGAAGATACATGATGTTTTCCACACCTCTCTCTTATCTCCCTATCAACAGATGGAAGCACATGATCCCTCCTTCCCACAATCACCGCCCAACCTGATTGATGCTGAAGAAGAGTATGAAGTTAGCCATATTGTCTCACACAAAGGAACTCATGGTCGTTATTGAAACACCAGGGCCTACCTGAGGCTGAGATGGGTGTTTAACTAGTAAACCTAGTGGTCAGGCGCAGATGGGTCGATGGGAGAACTCCAAGAGGACAAGACTGGGGGGAAACCAGTTGCAGTCTCTTGGGGGTTTATATACTATCTAGGGTTTATACATGTTTGATACTATACAGTATCTATATTAAGTAGATAGCAGTGCATACGAGTCATAAGGCAGTGCACGGCTGCAGCATGAGTCATAAGGAATCATGGTGAGTCAGAGATAAGCAACATGAGGCATAGATAAGCATAGCCATAGGGCATGAGGCATAGGGCTGTGCTCATGAGTCAGCATCAGTCATAGATAAGAGATAAGAGAGTGACTCATAGATAAACAATAAGAGATAAGAGACATGAGGCATAACATGAGATGTGGCTGTGTATGGCTGTACACAGGCCAGGCAAGAAGTGACATGAGCGTGGGCACATGATGTCATGTGATATCAGGTGACCAAATAGTCATGTGTTCATAGTTGAACGAGTGGCAAAGAGTTCAAGTATGATAGGGGCTGTTTAGCGAAATGCTTTGTAGAAAGCCCAGAAAAATAAGGAAAAATATAGGATAAATAGGGGCAAATACCAGCGGTCGTAACACTACCCCCCTCCTAGAAGTCAACTTCCAGGTGACTAAAGGGGAGGCAATCCAGTGAAGTCTCTAGGGATGGAAGTCCGAAATCGGTAAAGGACGCGAGGAACTCAGCTTGAGCTAAGCGAATGCAACGAGGGGCACTGGGGTGAGCACGATGAAAGAGTGTGATAGCGTCCTGCGCTTTGGTTAGGTGACCCAATGGTTCCTAAGTACGATCTTCCTCAGTATATCCTTTCCAATGGATGAGATATTCAAGGTGTTTACCCTTGAAACGTGAATCAACGATGTGATCAACTTCATATTCTTCCTCTTGGTGTTCTGTGACCAGCACAGGCCCTGGTTTAAAAGAGGGTTGACCGTCAAGGTGCTCTTTATAAGGGCAAATACGAGAGACGTTAACAACAGGGTGAATTCTCATGGTTTTCAGTAAGCACAGCTTAACCGCATTACTACCGATCAAGTCAATGATGGTATAAGGTCCAATCCAGCGTTCCGTTAGTTTTTTAGAAGCACGAGTTAATTTAAGATTAGAAGTTGAAAGCCAGACGTCATTTCCAATGGCGTACTCAGGGGCGTCAGACCGGTGACGATCTGCCTCATCTTTCATATGGGCTTGTGCTTTAGCAAGATTTTCTTTGGTTCGGGTAAGCGTGTCCTGCATCTCAGATGCGAAGGTGTCAGCAACCGGTGCTTTCACTTCATGCTGTTCAAAACCCATTTTAGGAACGTAGGACCTGGTAATCTCAAAGGGTGACTTTTGTGTCGATGTTTGTTTCTTTGAGTTATATGAGAATTGTGCCATGGGGAGCCAGTCAGCCCATGAATCCTGTTTTTTAGCAGTAAAGAGCTGTAAGTATTGTTGTAGATCACGATTCATTCTTTCTGTTTGTCCGTCCGTTTGTGGATGAAATGCAGTGGACAACTTTGGTTGGATACCGAGTCGTTTGCATAGATCCTTCATGACCTGCGATGCAAATTGTGGGCCATGATCTGAGACAATGGATTGGGGAATACCGTGGTTTTCCAGACATTATGCAAGTATAAATGAGCTGTATCCATAGCCGTGACCGTTTTGTTGCATGAAATGAATTCAACTTCTTTAGAGAATCGATCAATGATTACAAGAATAGAGTCGAAGCCGTTGGATAGGGGAAGATCCATGGTAAAGTCCGCGGTGATGTCTATCCAAGGCATATTAGGAATGTCTAGTGGAATTAGTTTGCCTGCCGGGGCAGTATTAGATCCTTTGAAACGTGCACATCTCGCATAGCGAGATACATAGTCTTTGACTAGTGTTGACAATCCAGGCCAAGTGTAGCTTCGTTGGATAAGGTCTAATGTCTTATCTATACCGGGATGTCCAGCAACTGGTGTGTCGTGATGGAGTCTAAGGATTTCCATGCGAAGATCCTGATCTTCGGGAACATAAATACGTCTGTGGGAATCTTTCCACAATGTGCCTTCATCTGCTTCAAGAGCGATGTGATTTGCCTTTTGTAGTTTCACTATCTCCGACTCTTTAAGTAGATGAGTGGCTTGTTTGATACGATCAAGTAGTGCTTCAGAATCAGTAGTCACAGTGACAATCATCGAGATGATACTCTCAGGTGAAATTACGATTACACCCCTGTTATCATCATCAATACTGATAGCATAATCTTCTCGTCGAGATAAGGCGTCAGCCTTTCCCATTGTTGCTCCTGGCTTGTGGACCCATAGGCAGTCAAATCTACTCAAGTAGAGAGCCCAGCGAGCTTGTCGACGATTAAGATCTTGTCGTTTCATAAACCATTGTAGGTTGGCATGATCATTCCAGATTTTGAACTGATGGCGGGCTCCTTCAAGGTAGTGATGCCATTGTTCTAGATTGTGGATCACCAAGAGCATTTCTTTATCTGCTACTGGATAATTCCGTTCTTCTTTAGACATGGAATGTGATGAGAATGCGACAGGATGCCATTTGCCGTCTTTTTCTATAGAGAGCACTGCTCCTGTTGCGTAGTCAGATGCATCCATTTCCAGACGGAAGTGCACATCATTATCTGCGTATGCTAAGATAGGGGCAGTGGTAAATGCCTGTTTTAGCGTGTTAAATGCCTTTTGACGAGTTTCATTCCAGATAAAAGGTTCATCCTTCTTTGTTAGATCTGTCAGAGACCTAGCGACCTGTGTGTAGTCTTTGATAAATCTTCGGTAGAAGTTTGCTAAGCCTAAAAAACTTCTAACTCCTTTTACGTTTGTGGGTACCGGCCATTCCTGAACGGCTTGGACTTTCGAGTTGTCCATTTTGATACCATCACGAGAAACGTACATGCCGAGGAATTCTACTTCCTGGACACTGAAGGTGCATTTTTCTGGTTTGGTGAAAAGGTCATTATCCTCTAGGCGTTGGAGTACTTTGAGTACGAGTCGTTCATGAATTTTGACGTCAAGGAATTTCGTAAAGATCATGATGTCGTCAATGTAGACTTCTACTTCTGGCATATCAGCAAAGATTTCACTCATCATGGTTTGAAAGGTGGCGGGAGAGTTGCAGAGCCTGAAGTACATGACAAGGGGTTCGAAACTTCCTCAATGACAAACGAATGCTGCTTTCCATTCATCACCTTCTTTCATACGTACGTTGTTGTATCCCCAATGTAAGTCTATTTTGGTAAACCATTTAGATCCTTGCAGCTTGTCTACGAGCTGTGAGATGAATGGAAGTGGATAGTTGTTTTTAACAGTGTATTCGTTAAGATAGCAGTAATCTTATACCATATGCTTGCGACCGTCTTTTTTTGGAACAAAGAATACAGGAGAGGTTTGTGGGGATTTGGAGGAATGAATATATCCTTTCTTTAGTTGATCTTTCACAAAGTCTGTGACTTCTTGTTGTTTTGTGATGGAGAGAGGGATTATACGTCCTTTCTTAGCCACAAAAGATTCTTTTAGGTCAATAGCGTGGTCCCAAGGTTTTCTTAACGGCATTTGTTCAAAATCCTTCTTTGTGAATGTTTTTAAGAAGGCGTGGTAGACTTTTGGTACTAAGTCTTCTGCTGAATCCTTCTTTGGTTGTTCATTTTCTTCTGCTTCTATTTTGATGGCATGGATACATCGAAGAGCTTCACGCTCGTCGTTGTCAAGGTGATCCATCCATGATGATATGCAGAGAGAGGCACATTGCTCAGAGCAACGTGTCATATGAACTTTTCCCGTTGTCCAATCTATATCAGGGTTGTGCTGTTTCAACCATGTGTATCCAAGGATCATTTGGTTTCATCCAAGATCCGTGACTTCAGCTTTTAGTTGTTCAGCATGACCCTGATAGGTAGCAATTATGTCTGCACTGTGAGTAATCGAACCTGCAGAGTTCCATGTACCGTCAACATTGTAAACTGGAATTGGGTTGTCCAGTTTTGTTAATGGGAGACGTAATTCTCGTGCAAACTTTGTGTCTATATAAATAGTATTAGCTTTAGAATCTAAGAGAGCAGTAGCCGGTTGAATGGCTTCTTTTCGTTTTGCGGGAGCAATGCAAATGTCGAGATTAATCTCTCTAGGATTTAGTGAACATACCTGACATTCTTCAGATGATTCTGGGGTTTGCAAAGTGGAATTAAGTGTCAGTTTAGAGTCCCGACCGAGCTCTAGTCCTGCTAGAGGCCCCACTTGACTATGAGTCAAATCTGTTTTATTACTTCACAAGTTAGTAGGATAAGGATTAGTAACAAGAGATGCGGTATCAGAATGAACACCCAGATCGTTCACTCTGAATCTTCTTTTCCCTGGTCATCATCTGATTCATCTTTGAATGGAATGTAATCCGGAAATTCTTCTTCTTCTTCTTCAAGAAGAGCCTGTAGGTGTCGTGCGTGAGAACAATCCTTGTGATGCTTCCCTTGATGCCATTTACACCGATCGCATTTGGTTGATGCCTTTCGGCAGTCCTTGATCCGGTGATCTAAACCTCCACAGTTAAAACATCCTTGAGTCCCTCTGGACTTCGTGTTTTTAAACTTTCTGACTTTCTTGGAAGAGGTGGCAGCGATGGATTCATCATCAGAGGAATCGTTCTCCGAGTTAGATCCGTATTGAAGAGCATTGATATCCATTGCCATTGGATCTCGATATGATGATTTTCGAGGTAGGTTGGACCAGTTGGATGAGGATGCATGTCTGGATTTTCTTCGTCGAAGGAAACCGATCAGCTCTGTCCTCTGTCCTACTGCAGCAACAGAGTTAAGGTAATCCTCGATATTATCACCGCCTTCGTCGTTACGAATAATCTCTTCACGAATAGATGGGAGCATGTTTTGTTCTAAGATGTTGATCGCGTGTGTAACACCGATCTTCGATTCTTGGTAATATCTGCGGAACAGATCTATGAAGTCACAAGCTCTCATCTTTTCGGTTTGTTTCAGATTTCACAGTTTTTCCAATGCCCAATTCGGTTTTGCCGTTGGATGAAATTGTGTCTGAATTTCTATTTCTAGCTCTGTCCATGTGTACAGAGTTCCTTTCTCAAGACATGGGTGAGCGAATATGAGTGCTTGAGGCCCAGTCATGTGAGAGAGAACAGCGACAACAGCATCATATGACCTTGGTCGAATAGCGTCTGTTACGATCGCTGGTATTTGCCCCTATTTTTCCCTTATTTATCTCTATTTCTCTAGGCTTTCTACAAAGCATTTCGCTAAATAGCCCCTATCATTCATTGACCTCACCACACTCATTTAATAACGACCACGTGACTATTTGGTCACATGACATCACATGATACCTTAATGACATCACATGACATCATGCTCCCACACTCTCACATGACACATCGGCTCGTCTTGCATGTATACTGCCATGTACAGCCTTTGCCTCATGTCATACCATGTGGACACGCACAGCATCATGGCTATGCTCCCTATCGTTGTGACACACTCTGACTCATCGTGTTTCCCATGACTCACCATGACTCATCACAACACAGCCATGCACTGCCACGCCATAGCATCACATTGCCACAAGGCTATACTGTGACTCGTCCTGGCTCATCACATAGCCTCGTCACTGCCTTACATTGCCTCGCATTGCCTTGCACTGCTCTGCACTGCCACACCGGTATCCTCGGCCTCATGTCATGCCTCATGACCTTATATATGACTCATGATGACTCCAACACAGCCTTGTACCTCATGTCCTCGGCTATGTTCCTTCATGACTCATCACGACTCCCTTATGACTCATTATGATTCACATCACAGCCTCGCATTGCCTCATGGCTATGCTCGGTCCCACCTTGACTCAATATGACTCCCTCTAACTCACACTGACTCACAGGGCTGTGCCCGGACTCTCTAGACATAGCTTATCACCATAGATAGATACTGTATAGTACCAAACATGTACAAATCCTAGATAGTATATAAACCCCCAGGTAGACTGCGACTGGCCCCCCAGTCTTGTCCTCTTGGAGTTCTCCCATCAACCCATCTGCGCCTGACCACTAGATTTACTAGTTAAACACCCATCTCAGCCTCAGGTAGGCCCTGGTGTTTCAGCGTCAGCATTCAGAGTAAGTCATGTTTTTATTTTTAGCCACCAGTCTTCGAACTTTCTGAGTTCACCCTTGAATTCACCGGGGTTGGCGAATATCTCAACCTTTTTTGAAGGCCTTGGTGCACCTGGTGCTGGTATGGCTGCAATCTGAGTGTTAGCCTGATCTAATTCGTGCTGTAAAGCTGCGGCTGCTTGTTGTAATCCAGCAGAATGACCTGTCATTAAGCCAAGCTATGAGGCTATGAATGCGAAGTGTTCGTCTTCTCCTTGAATAGCATACAGATCCGCAAGGAACTGCGTACTACTGAAGTGAACTGGATTGAACGCCATGATTTCTATTTCTTTTGTTTTCTAAGGCGTTTTGCCTGTTTTCTGATAGAAGTGTATGTGGGGGGAAAGAAGCCTGCCTTCTGTTTGTTTGATGCAGTGACATGTTGTTGGAATCGCTTCTTTTGTGCTTCTGACAACTTCTTGTGTCGTTGGACTAGATCAAATTTCTTATTGGGGAAATTTGTCATCCGATCCAACTTCCCAAATTACTGCTCCATTTTCCTGTTCATTAGGAGGAGTAATAAGACCTGGTGGGTCTTCGGTTGGAGTGGAGGGAACTGTCTCCACTGGTGCATTGTATGCATATCTGTTGGTTTCCAGAAACTGATTCTGAAAGTGTTGAGAAAAGTAGCGACCTGCCACGTCAGCGAGTCGTGCCACAGATAGGTTACGAAATAACCACTCAACCCAATCTAAAGAATCAAAGTTTGTCGGAATAGGGTCCCAAGGATCGTCAACGTAATTTTGTCCGTTTCCAGGACCTGTATCCCAATTTGGGTTTGGTTCCCAATCTTCTTCTGCGTCCCAGTCAGCGACGTTGTCCCAACCACGAACTACTTGTGGTGCGTCTGGATCTTGGTTTGGACCAACAAGCCGATTTAACTCTAGGGCGTTACAGATGATAAAGGATCAACAAGTCAACTGAGCAATGACTTCTTTTCTGATTTCTATGGCAACCGGTGCCTTGTTCGGAACTTGTCGATAAACAAGAAAGAGGATAAACGCAAAAATAAGAGTTAAGATGTAGGCAAGAAATAGAATAATGATGGTGAAAATCCACATCTGTTTTTGGGTTTTCTAATCTCCTTCATTTTCGGGATTCAAACGGAAAAGTCTGCGAATAATAAAGGTGGTCCTTTGCCTAAATCGTCTGATCCTTTCATGACGAGAGATGACTTCTCATGGTGCTTCGAAGTAAGATCCTTCCTCTGAAGATCCTAATTCATCTAACCTGTTAAGGTAGTTGTTTTGGACCTGAAGGTTGTATTCCAATAGAACGAGGATACCTCGAATTGTGTTGAGTGGTCGTTCAATTGGTTCTTCTAACCTTCGTTCCTGTTCTTGCTCAAGGCGTATTTCCACTACCTGAATAAATTCTTGGTAGATGGCACAGGACTGTTGTGTGCGATCTACAGGGATTACTTCGTCGAGCGCTTGGAGACGGTAGAGCTCGTCTCTGTAGCGTGCTTCAACTAAGGATATGACTTGGTTCTGAAACGGTGTGTACTCCGTTTGAGGACCTTGTCCTTGTCTTCGTTTAAGAGTACCTCCTGGTGAGTTTAGGAGTGTACTTGTCCTTGCTAGGGAGGATGGCGATGATAGTTGCTCCTCTGTTACTGATGAGCCACTAACTGATCGTCGATCAGCGGGCGTGTTAGCCAGCATTGGTGGAAGTGTTTGATAACTGGGGAGACGAGCCCTGTCGTAAGGAGGAGCAGAGTCTTCCATTATCTGCAGACCGTGAACTTTGATCCTTTGCTCTGGGATTTCGGTCTCTTCCGGAGACTCGATAAATGAGTTTGGAGCCGTGACTGCTTCCGGGGTAGCTGGTTGAGCTTGGGGGCGCAACCAGTGCGAAGGTGAAGTGAAGCGTTCGGGAATGCTTCCGAATGAGGAAGAGGAAGAATCCGTTTGTGGTGACAGATTTGTTGGGCGGAGAATGAAAGCTCCTTTCCTTCTGATTGGCCTTCTTACTATAGGAATTCCAAAGGTGGTTCCTCTTCTAAGAGGGTGTGGTAATGGTGCCGGTTCTTCGTCTTCTGGAAGATTTGGGACTACCCTAAGAGGGTGATCAAATCCTTCTCTTATTTCGAAGATACCTGCTTGCTGTCCAAATGGGACTAATGGTTGTGATACCACAAAGAACCTCAAACTTCTATTAACTCCTCTAATCCTGACGATAATATGCAGGTACTCTAAGCGATCCGCGGGAGCGAAGAGTTCCGATCCTAACACGTATCCCTGGAATAGGAGTGCGACCTCTATACCACCTACGAGGCACGTTGTTAATATGAGGAGGAATAGCAAGAGCCTCCTGCTGAATCCGATCGAGACCTCGTAGCCTGTCCTCAACTCTGTCTCGCACTCTAAGTACGCGGGCCCAATTCTGATCTACTTGAAGTTGAGCGGCAGCCTGGTTATGAGCCAGTTCAACTGCAGCGTCGAGTATTGTGTTGACCTCTGAGTGTAGGTCAACCTCACCAAGAACTGCAGCGACCTCAGGTACAAGGGTATCCTCTGAGTTGCCAGTTTCAGTAACCAGGTGGATCTGGGGGTCTGCAAGGAGAATCTGGTTCCAATCTACTGGAACGGGAAGCAGAGTTGGCGAGCGAACCGGTGTCGCGGGTATGTATGCCGAACCTTCTTGGCGAGAGCTGGGGTAAGGGGAGTAATGAGCCGATGAAGCCTGACTACTGATTAGGGAAGTGAATGCCCCTCTGGGCAGTGACCGAGTCACGTAGGAAGAAAGGGAAGCGCTCCGAGCTTCTACCAATATCCCTCTGACGGCTTTTGCGATAGCATGGAACTGCGCTTCGTCCACATGATACTGAATGGAATCCTCGACCAGCGAGGGGACGTAGTCGTTTGGGTCGACTGAACCTTCCTTTATAGAGTGGTACTCTACCTGCTCCTGCAAGACGGAGAAGGTGGACATTACTTGTCTGTTAGCTACTCTACCCTGACTATGAGGGCGGGCGTCTCTTGCCTCTTTGATACTTTGTTCAACATCTCCCGAGGGAGACTCCTCGAACTTCGCCTCCTGGTTCTCTAACTGTAGAGCCGGGGCTAGAGAGGGAAGCCTGACCACTGATAGGTCTTCTTTGTTCTTTACGATGATAGACACTGTGGTACCCGCCCGATCAGTATCGTTTTAAGGCCACTGCCTCATCCACCTACTCCTCGTTATCCAAAGGGTGCTGCCTCCGTTAACCTATGGTGGGGTATTAGACTGTACCCAAGTCAATGGCGAAGGGTCTGTCTGAAGGTCCTGAGTACCTGACTGTGAACCTGGCTTCAACTATCCCTACACTTTTCTACCATTGGCTACACAGACGAGTGGCTAGCTAGACCGCAGGTCATTAGTAGTCTTGTCCTAATGAAACACCAGGGCCTACCTGAGGCTGAGATGGGTGTTTAACTAGTAAACCTAGTGGTCGGGTGCAGATGGGTCAATGGGAGAACTCCAAGAGGACAAGACTGGGGGAAAACCAGTCGCAGTCTCTTGGGGGTTTATATACTATCTAGGGTTTGTACATGTTTGGTACTATACAGTATCTATATTAAGTAGATAGCAGTGCATATGAGTCATAGCGGAGTCATGACGAGTCATAAGGCAGTGCACAGCTGCGGCATGAGTCATAAGGAATCATGGTGAGTCAGAGATAAGCAACATGAGGCATAGATAAGCATAGCCATAGGGCATGAGGCATAGGGCTGTGCACATGAGTCGGCATGAGTCATAGATAAGAGATAAGAGAGTGACTCATAGATAAACAATAAGAGATAAGAGACATGAGGCATAACATGAGGTGTGGCTGTGTATGGCTGTACACAGGCCAGGCAAGAAGTGATGTGAGCGTGGGCACATGATGTCATGTGATATCAAGTGACCAAATAGTCACGTGTTCATAGTTGAACGAGTGGCAAAGAGTTCAAGTGTGATAGGGGCTATTTAGCGAAATACTTTCTAGAAAGCCCGGAAAAATAAGGAAAAATATAGGATAAATAGGGGCAAATACCAGTGGTCGTAGCAGTTATCAGTACCTGACCGCATGGAAAGGATACTCCTTGGCCAAAAATACGTGGGAACCCAAAAGCAACCTTCGTCATGCCCCCGAAATTCTTTCAACTTATAAATGGATACATCTTCTCTCCTAATCCCCCATCTCTCATCCTCCCTGGGAAGTGGTGTCTTTTCATAAAGTACCCCCCCCCACTTATGCTTTATTTCAATTTTCTCTTTATTAACAATCTAAATGTCCTTGCCTGCTTCTTCTGTTGCTCCTTCTGCGTCTCCTTCTTCTTCACTATATACTTCTCCCTTGTGTTCCAGACATGTCTTTCCTATCTTGCTATCCATCTCTGCCATTCACTCACTATATGCTGCCATCCTCACAAGTCCCACCCTCCTCCATGCCGTCGAGGTCCTCTCCCTCTATGACGAGAACACCATCACTCAGGAGTTAGTCCACTTATTCCATGAGGTCTCTATGATCCAGCGGTACCACTTCCAGTAACTTGCCTCCTGAATTTGGCCTGCCTTTACAACTCCACCTGGATGCACTTCTCCGGTGCATACTTTCCATTTTACGTTTACATGGTTTTCATTCTTTCATCAAACATCTTCCCCCATTGTAATTTACCCCACCTTCCATCACATTTTCCTCTCTATGCCCATGAAAGATCATGACCATTACCTGGAACTTGCTCAATCACCCACAGACCCAAACTCCCCTCCTCCTCTCCTAGCATCCTCACTTGCTGAGTGATTGTCCTCTTCTCCTCCCCCTCCTCCTTCTCTCTCCCCCACCATTGTCGGAGTCAAGGATATACTGGATAATGAGAAAGATCATCATCATGTCAAAACCAAAGCCCTTCACAGGTATTTGCTGGATGGAACTCACATTCTTTCTGCCCCTTCTCACGCCAACCCCCTCCCACGATAACCTGCCTCCTCTCTGACGGAGTGCTTTTGGTGTCATCATTTGGGTCACTATCAAAAACACTGTCCTGACTATTCCTGTCCATCCTGCCTCCTCTTGGCTCTGGGTCACCCTACCTCCACTTGTCTTTGTACCCAATGCAACTTTTGCCATCACTGGGGACATAGTCACCGCTTCTGCCCTGAGCAAGTCTGCAGACATTGCAATCAACACAGACATATTGCAGATGACTGTCCATTCAAGATGTTTTTTCCTAATCAGGTCACGTTCATCTTTAGTTCCACTAACGTTCCTCCTGCCAACACTGCCTAGAGAGATTTTAATCAAACCAGACGTTCAATTATATGACAGGGGTAATGTTACGGTCTTTTTACTAGCCAATGGTGTCTATCTTTTTTCCTATCATACACATGTTCATGCCTTCCTCGGCATGTATCGGACTACTTGGATCTTTGGCCTATTCTTAGTTAGCCTGCTGAACCCTATGTTTGTTATTCTTTGATTGCTCTTTTCCCTTTGTTTCTCTTGTGTTCTTCGGACAGCGCACTCCTTGGCTAATTCTCTTATATTGGTCTCATAGTTTCTATCTTCCTTTCCATAGTATATGATGCGTCTCACTTACTTAAACATTCTTCTACCTTCTATCTTGTTCCTTGATGACACGTCGTATCATACTTAAACTCTCGCTGCCTGTACTAGTATCTTTACACTCATTCTGCACAATCTAGCATTAGTCTAGTGTCCTTAGGCCGATCACCTTTGTCCCTCATCCCTCGTCCACTAGTAAACCTCTGAAAGTCTGATTGACTTCAAACCCTTGACCTTCATCCTTCGAAACCCTGGTCACTTGTACTCTCTCAGATGCAGTGTCTTTTCGTGAGTACCTCCTGAGGAGTATTCGACCTTCGGACTTCTCTTGTGTATGCTACGTGTAACAGTCACATAGCATGATCACCAGAGCTCATAACCTGTTGGAAGCATGCAGTATGCAGTTACTTGGCTTACCTGCTATAGTGGTAACTTAGAGATAATAGCAGCTGCTAGTCAAGAGTGAATTAGAACTCAGATGCCTGAGTCCAAAAGCTATATACACTATATGATGTGCATGTGAACTAACTACTATAAATAAACTACTACCATGTAATACGAGTTCGTTCAACATCTATGATGTGCATAAAGCCTTCAGCACTCTGTGCAAATAGACAATTGTCCTTGAGGAATGTGCCAAGAGAGACAAGATTGATAGTATAATCTGGCATATAAATAGTTGGCAATAATCACACAACATTCTCCTTGTAGTGGATAAGGATGCCACCTTTGCCTAAAACTGGTGCTTTTCTGTTTGCAGTTTGTGTGTAGCATGGCATAGTATAAACCTGATACTTGATGAATGCATTGAAGTTGTTGGTGAAATAAGCTGAAGCTCCAGAGTCAAGGAGCCACATTTCTGTGTCCTCTAGTTGTTCACACATTTTTCCTTTTTCCTTTGCATTGTGGTTCTCACAACTGTCATACAAGGTATATGGAAGCATAGAAAAGATGTCCTTTGCATCACTATCTACTATAGATGATAAAATAAAATCTATATACTGTGGCAAATAAGAGAGTTGCTCATCAGTGTCTGAAAGATGTGAGTAGGACAAGAAATGAACATATGTTTCATCCTCATATCCACCATCCACGTCAAAGTAAACCTTGTAGGCCATCTCTACTTTTTCCTCTTCTTGGATATAGAAATCGTCTTGGATGGCATAAAATTTGCCAGCTTCTGCCTGACCAGAGTGGATGGAGACAGAGTCTTCATTATCTACTTGTATGAGCATGGCAGACTCAATGGGCTGGTGTAGGCAGTTGAGAAGTGAAGACAAATTGTCTTCCATCACATCCTTATAGAAAGGTACATCCAGGCCGAAGGTGGCTGAGAAGGACAGTGAGACCTGATGGACCAGAGAATTGCTCTTGTGGTTTTTGTATTCAGGAAGGTGAGAGGATCCTGGGGCATCAAAGTCATAGTCTCCAGCATTGAAGATGGGGGTACAAGTGAGTTTTCGGTTCACAACCCGATCAAAATGTCTTGTAATCTCAATGGTAGGGATGATCTCCAGATGGCAAGTGAGGAAGATTGTATTCTTCATCTGAGAAAAGGCTGGTGGGCCATAGTGGGCCTCACCAGTGGTGTGAGCAAGTCATTGGGGGTCAATAACAGAAGGGCCAGCTTCAATGATGATGGGGTTGATGATAGTGGTATTAAAGAAGGCAAAAGAGGTGGTAGCCTCATTGACATGTACATTTTCATGGCATTGGATGCAAGCATCTTGCTTCACCTGCCCTTGCACGGAGTGCTGACCTCGAGTGGTCTTCTTCCTCTTCTGCTGCAGGCTATCTTGCTGCAGCTGATTCCCTCCTGCTATTACTGCTGGAATTGAGGATCCACAGGCTTATGCTTGATTGCTGAGATCTTCCTGGCATGGTTGTCCTCCTTGGGCTTACGCTTCAAAATGTACTGCTGTCAAGCGATAAGCATCATATGCTTAATCTTGTTGAGAGTATGAAGCGTCATCACATCACCTTCCTTATCTTTTTCTTTTACAGAAGAGGTAGTGGAGGCATCAGGTACACTAGAGATGAACATGTTTAGCAACTGTGTGAACACATCCATGTACCACAGTAACTTTGCAAGTACAATGAGTGACTGTAAAGTTGCAGGGATCTTGTTAGAGTAAGTGCACAAGAGGTTAAAATGTTGGTGCAACTTTGAGAATGCAGCTTATGGGTGCTGGTCCTCAAGGATGGTGGTATTTATCATTACTTTAAACTCCAAATATTTGGAGGTGGTGGAGAGAATGGAGAATTTAGCCTCGAGGGCCACCCAGTAGCTGAGTTGGAGTTGTAGAAAGGATGGGTGGGGGCAGGAGTCATCTTGAGGACCATGGCGCCGAGTACCTTCTTGTTGGCAGTATGCCAATCATTGATGTGGGACTGATTCAGGACTTTGTCAGATCCTTCCTTAGTGAGCTCATTGGGGTAGTTAGTAGTGATGGGCCATCATATGCTAAGTATGTGCAAATAGGCCTGCATGACCTGCCTCCATTTGAGATAGTTGGAGCCAGTTAAGTTGAGGACCTTGCTGGCATTGGAGTTGTTGATCTTGAAGGGCATAGTAAGAACGGGTTTGGTCTAGGACAAGGAGGCATCAGTAAGCTTCCTATTATGAGAAAAAATGAAGAGGAAATGGGCATAGGTATATATATTACAATGCTCTGAGAGCCTTGGACCAGTGAGACATAGTCTCATCCTATGTCCAGGATCTGGTTACATATGTCCAAGCATAAAGACAAATAGAACATGACATGTCACATGTGTTCAAGTGTAAAAACACATAGAATGCAACTTACCATGCTGAAGAGCATGAAAAATGCATCTAAGGGCAGGAGTAGGATAAACCAAGTGATGGTGGCAAGCTAGTCACATAGCACAATCATCAGGGCTCATAACCTGTCAAAAGCATGCAGTACACAGTTACTTAGCTTACTTGCTATAATGGTAACTCAAAGATGATAGTGGTAGCTGATCAAGAGTGAATTGGGACTCAGATGCCTGAGTCTGAAAGCTATATACTGTACACTACAGGAAGTGCATGTGAACTAACTACTATACTGTAAATGAACTACTATTATATAATACGAGTTTGTTCAACACATCTATGCTTTCTTCCACAGTTAAACTGGCAATTGGCATGAAGATCATGGTGACATGTAACATTGACACTGACCTGGACATCATAAACAGTATACACAGTGACCTGCATGAAACCAGTTTCATGCATGCACATAGCAAATTAGTCACCCAAGAACTGGAACTTCCACAGCTCCCTGTAGACCATATCCTTTGACACCATAGCAAAAGATAGCCCCTACCATGACCTACCTACCCCTATTTTTCTAGATTTTTCCACCCACTGGTTATTGAGATATTTATTAATCTCTCTAGTCATATCCTTATATCCATATATTTATACATATAGTAGCTGACTATTTCTTTGATTTCTCTTTATTTACCTGATTACTTAGCTAAGTGCCAGTGAGACAAAGTGATCATGTGACCCCTAGCTATCATGTAACCTTGTCCTCATTAGTCTGTATAGCCCTGCACAGCATATCTAGCCTTTTGTGCAAAGCAATCCAAATTTGAACTTCTTTGCTCAAAGTACTTTCCCTTAATATGCCTGGGTTTGTCAGCATGTGCCTGGCATTAGTAAGCAATTGTACCTGAATTTGTAAGCCACCAGTCCTCTGATTGGCTGGCATAGCCTCCTGTATTTATGTATATAAAGAGGAGCATTTTGGCCTACAGAGAGCATCTCATCTGATAAGAGATTTCCTGGGAAACCTAATAAGACCTAATAAGGCAGGGTACCCTAGAGCAAATTAAATAGGACTTTAGATCTACTACTAGGCTATTAGAACTTGTACCTAAGATAAAGGACAAGTACCTTAGACTATTCTTTTGGAAGAAACCCCTTTTTGGATAACAAAAGGCACCTGGTTCCTATTAGTAAGCAACCTAAGCAACCTATAGTACCAAACAAGGGCTACATTTTGCCTCTCTAAGCCAAACTTGCCAACTTCTTAGCTAAGACAATAAGATTGAGTTATAATAACCCTTCTGAGTCTACTAAGTGTACTGCCAAGTTAACTACCAAGCAGTAACTGAGCATCTCAACATCTTGACATCTCAGCATATTGCCAGATTACCTCACCATCTCTACATCTTGTCATCTTGTCATCTCATCATCTTGTTATCTAGATATTACATTCTTAGGACAACCTATCACTCTCCTGATTAGCATTTCCCTAGACAAACCTTTGCTAGGGCCCACCAGGATGACCTACCTATATGAGGCCGTAGTACTACACCTTGCCTAGACTTACTACTCTAAGGGATTAGCCTAAGTCTACACTCTCTGACCTTTAGTTACAGCTCCTTGGTATACAAGAAGACCAAGTTCACTATAACCAGCTGAGTGACTAAGCAACCTGACACAACCCCTTGCTCATCTAATCACCACATTTGGATGCCACATTCCCAGGAGTTCCTGTAACAAGTTTTATTAGCATTAGGTGAATCATAGGTCAAGTTCCTATATTGTCTGCCTTTTGTATCATTCAAGTACAACTTTGCCCAATCATTAGGTAACCTATTGCCATTGACCCAAGCCCATTAGGTGCATAATCCACCTTATCACCTTTACTAACCAGACTTTAGGCTGAAACTATCTTTAACAACCAATTTGTAAACTTACATGGAGGATTGGCAAACAAACCATGACTCCTGGTATACTATTATCTCCTTTTCTTACCTGGAACTATATCATTAGCATTAGTCTTGTCAAGGGTAGACCTCTCATACTTCCCTTGAGCAAAGTGTTCTAGTCCATGGAGACAAAACATGTTGTCTGAGAACCACTGATTTTTTATTGGTTCTTCATTGTCTTGTCTAGAAGAAAGACAACAGTGTTGTGACCAATATTATTATTCCTGCTGACATTGAGCCATATTCTACTGATAACAACAAATTGGTTCTTGAACAACTGCTTGTATTTCTGTTGGTTAAACTAGATCAAACACAAGCACAGGCATTACCCAGTCTTAAACCAGATGTCATTTCTGTGCTGCCTACCACCAAATCATACTGTATCTCAATTCCAAATGAGAGCAAATGCATCATTCACCAAACACAATTACCTATTACTTCCACATACTATACACATGTATAGATTATCATTTTCAAGGTCAAACAGTAGCTGCTGCCATTATCAACATTGCAACCCCCCTCATAGGAGGTCTGAATATGTTCAATCCTTATGTTGCACTGTCTCATGGTAAAAGCAAAAACATGCTTCAATTGCTTCATAACTTTGATGACAAGTACTTTCTATCTCCTCAATTGTCAGAACTTACTACAAAAGATAAATATTTGGAGCAGCTCAACATCAAAATACAATGGTGGTGGGAGGAGATAAAAAATGAAGGGCATTGTGTTCTATATTCTCCTAGCCAGACACAATAGAAATGTATGTCAAGCACAAACTTATCAGTTTTCCTTTTCTTATATAACCATCATCAGCAGTTACCAGAAAAAAAAGGCTGGAAAAAACCTCAATGATCAGAGAAAAAAACCCATATAAAAACTGGCTGCTGCATTGCTCTTTCTATGTCCCCACTGTCAGCTTTTCAATTGCCATCATTCTTTGTCTCATTGGTTCCAGCCACTCTTTCAGAATGTCTCCAGGGATAGGTCCATTGTTGACAACATCCTGCAAATTGTTCATCTCATGCATCATTTGACTATAGTAATGTAAATCTGTTGCAAATAAAGCCAAACAATATCCTACATACCTCTTTACAACTCACCTCAGTTCCAAAATATTACAATCACACACTTGCACACACTTCAATGACAATTCCAGATGGTGTAGCATCAAAACATAAGGCTTTCCAGGGTGATAGGCATTAAATACCTCAGAAAAGTTATGTCAAACACTCACTTGCACACAAGAGTTGTCAAACTGACAACCAGCTGTCTTCCATGAAATGTCATCATGGTTACCAAATAAATCACCAGCATCAAACCATTGAATGTTGTCAGGCACTCTGTCATTTATGTGGATGAGCATCTCTGAAAGTCTACAGATAACAGTTCTTCCTGGATCAACAGCCAACAGTTTTGATTTGACATGTGAAAATGGTGCAAGGAAAACAACACTGTCAGCATTGTCCATGATAAGTTACTAATGAAAAAAATGAATGAAAGGATAGTCAAAGGACTTGCCATTATATATCCCATCAGCTGATTTGTAAGAACAATTCATCTTACTAACTCCATGTCTACACTAGCCATAGTGCATTTTGGTTCATGACAGTACATCCAACATAGGCCATGTTTGCTTCCACCTTGCTAGTTTGCTAGCATGCATAAATAATGCAAAGAAAACAACACTGTCAGTGTTGTCCATGATGTTTCAGGTACAAACAGGAGGGAACTATGTAGTCAGAGGTACTGATGTGAGTGATCATGTGAATCTAAAAAATGACTTCATTATAACAGACCAAAAACCTTCCAAGCAAGGTAATCTTCATCATTGTTTCATACCTCAAATATATTTCATAGATAATGAAGAACACTATGTATATAAGACCAGGCCTTGGGCCCATTTTTCTCTTTCTAACCAAAACAATATAGTATTTTGTTCTTCACTCTCTCTGAGTCCTCTCACTCAGAACCACTTGAGCATTAGCCTTCCACCTATTTCTCTCTATCTAAAGACTATTCTTACCATCCATCAACCCATCAGTGAGTATCTTTCACTGATACCATAATTCCTTCCTGCCTCTATATAGTCAGGATATCTACAGTGAGGTGCAAAATTGTTGCAATGCCTAACCCCAAACCGGGGCGCGAAGCGCCCCGCAATCACTTGTGGGAATTTCACTTTGCTTTGGTGGGAACAAATAAAGTACAAACCCTTAGCTACAACTTTGTCCCCAGGGTCATGTGATTTCGCTTACATACTGCAAAGATACATCCATTTCAAAACACCAATACCATTGCAACAGTTTTGCACCTTTTGCTTTCCAGGGTATATTAGTACTTGGTATAGCCTCCCTTTGCCTTGATAACTGCTTCAATCCTTCTAGGCATGCTCTCTATCAACTTCTGACACTCTTCAACTGCTATCCCCTCCCAATCAACCTGAACTCTCTTCCACAATTCATGAATCCCCTTAGGAGAGGAATCATGATCTGCTAGTCTTCTTTTGAGATAACCCCAGAGGTGCTCAATGGGGTTGAGGTCAGTAGACTGTGCAGGCCATACCATAGTATGAAAATCCTGCTCCTGAAGCCAATCCTTTACCTTCTTGCAAGTATGTTTGGGGTTATTGTCCTGCTGAAAGATGATGTCAGGAGGATCAAGACCATAAAACTGCAAAGAATTGAGCAGTTCATCCTTCAAAATCTGAAGGTAAAGGTCCTCATCCATCCTATCATCAATCTTGATAGCATAGCCAACTCCCTGCCAAGTCATACAGTCCCACATCATCAAAGAACCTCCTTCAAACTTTACTGTACCTTCCACCAGCCTATCACTTAGCCCTTCCCCTGCCTCTTTCCACACCCACTTGTGCCTATCTGATCCTAGGCGATTGATTTTGGTCTCATCAGACCATACTACCTTCTTCCAGTCCTCCAGAGTCTAATCTTTATGAGCATAAGCAAAGTCTCAATGAGCCTTACATGTTACGTGAAATGTACACAAAGAATAGTCTCGAGGGATTACTTCTCTAGAGGTACTCATGAAGAGACTCAACATCAGAGCAAGTACTAAGGTCTAAGGTTCTTGAAGGACGAAGGCCTGAGTCAAGCAGACGTCAGGGAATTTTGCTAGTGTGGTGAAGGATGAAGGTTTTGAGTCAATCGGACTTCAGGATCCTAGAGTACACTATGATTGCATAGAACAAGAATGAGAATACAAGTACGCGACTAGTGGATATAAGTACTAAGGGACGCGTCATCGTGGAATGATAAGGAAGGTAAGAGAACAATGATGTAAACGTATGCGTCATCCGCAGTAACACAAGAATGAGATGGAAACTACGAGGTCGACACAATAGAGTCAGCCGAGGAGATAGTCGTCCATGGAACAAGTAAGAAAACAATGGAAAGGATCAAAGAAGTATAAACATAGACTGGAAAGGACTAATCACTAAAAGAGCCACATCCCATATCATCCGTGAGAGACCTAAGAAGAGGTGTACTCGTTGAGGGAAGAGGAAAAGATAAAGACGAGGGAAAAGGAGAAAAACTGTAACATTACCCCCTTCGTACAATTGAACTCCAGGTTCGATAAAAAGCCCATCAGGAAGTCGTGTCGGGAGGGAGAGAGGAAGGGCCATAGAAAATGGTGGATTGTTCATAAGATAGCACCTCAAATGGACAGTCGTCTGCCAAATGTCCGTGTTGATTACAATGGCCGCATACTCGTTCAGGGCAAAATCGGCGTCCATGTCCCCAATGATGGCAAAAGTTCCATTGTGTATGAAGGCAAGCGGACTGAGGATGACCAGGGGCTGACTGGTGGCAGTACAGGCAGGAGTAATCAGGACAATCCTCGCGATAGTGGCCGAGATGATGACACTGAAAGCACTCGGTGAGGGCAGAGGCGGGACGACGAGGGTAAATGGGCATGACATGGGTAGGTGAAGATAAGACTCAGCTGCTGTCAGGGAGGTGGCAGTGAATAGCTTCTACTGCGTTGGACCAGGCTACTCGCTCAGGAGCTTCCTCAACTGCAGTGGGGGATGACGAGGAGGAAGAGGAAGGGGAGGAAATTCGCGTGATAAGAGTGGGAGCACGAGAAGGAATGGGCAATATGGGAGTAGGGGGAGGAGAATCCGCGATGGCGGGCAGTTGAGCACGTTCTACGTAATGATCACGATCAGCCATGAACAAGGAGAGGTAGATGCGATGAAAGGTGGGGTAGATGACGGAAGGGGAGAGACGTTCAACGTATTGGTGGAAACCATAAAGATGGAGAATGGTTAAAACTCGCCGGGGAAGTTCGGCCAGGTGAAGATGAAGAGGAACACCAAATTCAGCAGGAAGGTCACTAGGAGCCGCCTGAAAGTGATACAGCTGGGTGATGGATACCTTGTGGAAGAGGTGGACTAGTTCCTGAGTAACAACGTCTTCCTCATAAAGAGGGAGGGCCACGACGGTGCAGAGTAGCACGGGGGTGGCGAGGATGGCGGCGTAAAGTGAATGGGTGGCGGAGATGGGTAGCAAGGTAGGCGAGACACGCCTGGAACGCAGCGGGGAAGTAGATAATGAAGAAGAAGGAGATGAAGAAGGCGCAGCTGAAGAGGAAAGAAAGGACATATTGGTTGTTAAGGAAGAGAAAGTCATAGAAGAACATATATCGGGGGGGTACTGCACGAAGAGACACCGCTTCCCAACTAGAGAGGAAGAAGAAGAAGATGGGGAATCAAGCTAAGTGATGAGTCCGTTTATAAGACGAAAGAATGGCAGGAGCATGACGTAGGGTATTTTCAGGTTCCCACGTGTTTTCGGCCGAAGAATACCCCTTCCATGTGGTCAGGTACAGTCAGCGACCTCGTGATCCCTTATGAGATACAATGTGATCCACTTTGTATTCTTCTTCGGTACCAATGAGGTCCGGCGGAGGTCGGGAGAAGGAGGGACCATGTGCTTCAGTCTGGCGATAGGAAGATAAGAGGGTGGCGTGGAATACGTCGTGGATTTTCCATGTGGAGGGGAGATGGAGGCGGTAAGTGAGAGGAGATAGGACCTGAGAGATCTCAAATGGTCCATGACGTTTGGGGGTGAGTTTGTGGGAAGGGTATCCGAGACGGAGATGAGTGGCTTCCAGCCACACCTTATTACCTACTTTCCAGGGGGAGAACTTGCGCGAAGAGCGGGATATCATGATCCGACGAGCGGACTCATGTGCAGCGAGAGCTTCTTTTCGGACGTGTTCCAGGGAGGATAAGCGGTTTTCTAAAGCAGGGAGGAACATTTTTCCGAGAGCAGGGTAAGAGCGAGGTTCATAGCCGTACAGAGGGGAGAATGGGGAGACCTTAGTGGAACTGTGGGGGACGGAGTTGTGGATAAATTCAGTGGAGGTTAGGAATGTAGTCCAATCATGTGGGTTATGAGCACAAAAGATACGTAGATATGTCTCAATTTCTTGATTGGCTCGTTTGGTTTGTCTGTCGGTTTGGGGATGATAGGTAGTGGAAAGATGGACATCATATTTGAGGAGGCGAGCAAGTTCTCGAGCGAAAGCAGAGGCGAATTGTGGGCCACAATCAGAGATAATGGAATTGTGGAGGCCGAAACATTTGAATACATAGTCGAAAAAGAGTTGGGCAACATCCTTGGCATCAATGGTTTTAGAACAAGGTGCGAGAATTACCCCCTTTGTAAGGCCATGGTCGACCACGACCATGAGAGAATCAAAGCCGTGGGAAAGGGGAAGGTCGGTGACGAGGTCGACAGAGAGTTGGTGGAATGGCAGAGAGGACAATGAAGAAATGGGAAGAAGGGGTGGGGTGGTCGGATGGGTGAGGACTTTATTCTGTTGGCAAACAGAACAACCAGCAACAAAATGAGAAACAAAGGAAGAAAGACCAGGCCACCAAAAATCACGCTCCAGAATGGCTTTCATACAGAAATGACCCAAATGGCCAGAAAGTGGAGAGGAATGAATTGAATGAAGTAAAGCAGAACAAGATGACGGAGGAACATACATACGACCATGGAAATAAAGATGGCCATTATCAAAGGTCCAATCAGAAAGGGAGGAACGAGGAAACAAAGATGAACTGTCATCAAGATTTGTGAGAGCGCGAAGGACAAGAGGATCGGAAGACAAAGAGTTCTTGATATGAGAAGCGAGGGTGATATCTAAGGCGTTAATAACTACGGGATCAGGGACAATAGAGGAGTCGACATTGTCTTGGGACGTGTCAACAGGGTCACGACAAGAAAGGGCGTCGGCGGGGGCCATCTGAGTGCCGGGAAGAACTTTCCAGAGAATATCAAAATCCTGAAGGAAAAGAGACCAGCGAGCTTGGCGACGAGAGAGTTTACGGGGGTCTTTGAGGTAGGAAAGATTTTTATGGTCCATAATAACTGTGATGGGATGAGTGGTACCAAGAATGTAGTGATGCCATTCAGCAAGGGCGAGGATGACAGTGAGGAGTTCGCGATCATAAATATCATAGTTACGTTCGGCGAGCGCAAACATTCGGGAGAAATAGGCACAAGGGTGAAGGTCACCGTTGGTATCAGCTTGGAGAAGAACTGCGCCAGCAGCAAGAAGGGAGGCGTTGGTCATGATAGAGAAAGGGCAAGTGACATCAGGAATGGCTAAGACGGGAGAGATGGAAAAGGTGGTTTTGAGGGAGTCAAAAGCGCGTTGTTGAAGAGAGGTCCAAAGCCACGGTTGGTCTTTGTGAGTAAGCAAGGTGAGGGGAGCAACAGTATTGGAGAAGTTTGGAATGAACTTCCGATAAAAATTGGCGAAACCTAGGAAAGAGCGAATGCCTTTGACAGAGGTAGGGGGTTGCCAATCATGGATGGCGGCGGTCTTGATAGGATCCATCCTGACTTGGCCTTGGCCAATGATCATGCCGAGAAATTCAATGCAAGGGGTGTCGAAGGTGCACTTTGATATTTTGAGGGAAAGGTTGTGTTCGCGAAGACAAAGAAGAACACGTCTAGTTCATTCATGATGAAGGGCGAGATCACCATTCGTGTGGATTCCAAGATCATCCATGTAAACTTCTAGCCATCCCTTGGCAATCATGTCGGTGAAGACATGATTCATGAAAGCTTGGAAGGTAGGAGGGGTGTTGCAGAAGCCAAAGAACATGACAGTGGATTCAAAGAGTCCATATGGAGTAATGAACGCAGCCTTCCATTGGTCTGTTTCTTTAATCTGAATGTTGTTGTATCCCCACTGAATGTCGAACTTTGTGAACCAGGTAGAGTTCTTCATCCGGTCGATGAGAGGAGGGATAAGGGGGAGCAGGTATGCATTGCAGACAGTGTGGGAGTTCAGGTATCGGTAATCCTGGCAAGGACGAAGAGATCCATCTTTTTTAGGGACAAAGAAGAAGGGTGCAGCTTGAGGAGATTTAGATGGGATGATACGTCCAGTCTTGAGGTGTTCATCAATGAAGGCATGACATGTGTCTTGTTCTTTTGGGTTAAGAGGGTAAACATTGGCTATTTTCGGGGTAAAGGATGGTTTGAGTTCTATGGTGTGATCGAATGAGCGATGCGGAGGGAGTTGATCATAGATCTTTTCGGAAAAGACATCTTCAAAGTCCTTGTACCAAGAAGGGAGCAAGGTTTCGAGTGGTTTGTTTTCTTGGGCAAGTTTGGTGGACAATGTGATCTTGTTGATCATTTCACTTTTGGGTTCATGGGGGAGGTACTCACTAGGAGACGCATCAACCCCATCGGAATATCATTCTGTGAACAAGAAGGAGATCTCCTGATCAACATCAAGATTGAGAAGGCGAAGGAGATAACGTCAGGGGGGTTCTTCCACTGGGGGAGAATTAAAGGGATTTCGAGGGAAAGAGAGGGTGTGGGATATCCAGTCAATCTGTAGGTTTCGGGACTTTAGCCAGGGCATGCCTAAGATGATCTGTTTACACTTCAAAGAAACGACCATCAGTTCAAGATGTTCGGGTTGTTTAGCGATGTGGACTATTGGTTTGGCCTTCCAGAGAATGGTGCCTTTCTTGTTGAGGGTTCCGTCGACATTGTATGCCTCGACAGGCTGAGGAAGTCGCTGCATGGGGAAATTCATATGAGAGAAAAGTCCTATGTCCATGAAATTTCCGGTGGCACCGGAATCGATGAGGGCAGTGGTTATGACGATTTGGTTACCGACTTGTAGTTTTACAGGAAAACGAAGGGTTCATTCATTCCGAGGTGCTACGAGTACATTATGAATATCCAGGGAAGAAGACGTCAGTGCGACTCCCCGGTTTAAAAATCCTGACTAATGTTCATGACCACTACTTCTTTTGTGGGTGCGGAGTCCTCGTAACACATTTGGAGTACTTGGAGGATCTTCCCTTCATCCTTTCCCTGGGTCTTGAGGGAATCAACAAAAGAAGAGAGGTTAGAGGGGGTAGTAGTCGTGGTGGGGGTAGAAGAAGTCGTGGCGGTGGGGGTGGAAGATGTAGTGTCCGTGGCGTGAATGTTCTGGGGACAAGTGATCGAAGGGCGAGATGGACGAGTGAAAGGATTCTTGCATTGGTTGGCATTATGTCCTGTGTTGCGGCAACAGAAACACCAGCCCTCACGGATGCATTTAGCACGTTCCTGGGAGTTAAGTTTGGCGAGCGTGACGGCATCAATGTCCATCGTGTTGGGATCATGGGAGGAGGGAGATGGACGAGAAAACGTGGAGGGTCTTCCTCCTTTCAAGGTGAGGATGCACATCTTTTGTGCATGGAAAGTTTTAGCTTTCTCAATCCATTCTTTCACAGTAGTGGGGATGGTTGCCATCGAGAGAATCATAGTTGCAAGTTGTTGGTCAAGCCCCAAAGAGAATTGGTCGATGAGGGTGATGTCATCGGTGATACCAGCACAGGAGGATAGATTCTGGAAATCAGTGATGTACTTTTGGAATCCGTCGTCATAGACTCCATCAGGGCGTCGGAAAGACTTTTGCATGAGTTTTGAAAGTTCGTGGCGGGCAGTGGCTTTGGTATTGAAGGGAAAGAAGGTAGATTCGAAGTTCTCGGTGAATTTGTCGAAGGTAAGGTCAGCTGGGTTGGCATGGACGTCGGCCATTTTGTCATACCACATCTCGGAGAAGGAGACTCCGCGTCCTTGATTCATCTTGTTTAATGTGGTCATGATTCGCTGGGAATCGAGGGTGTAAATATCCTTGTTAATTGTGAAGTAGGCTCGCATAGCCTTTATCCATCGGATGGCATCATTGGGTTCTCCGGAAAAGTCAGTGGGGAGGGCTGCTTTCAGTTCAGTGGGTGTGCGGGACATGGGGACAGGGACAGTTTCTGGGATACGAGGGGGTACTGAGATGCGAGGTGGTCTCAGGGTTCCTCGGGAACGAGAGGGTACAGGGGCTACAGCTTGATATGGGTTCATGGTGGCACGAGGGGATTCAATGAATTCAGGATTTTGGAAATCGATGTCGATGTCAGAGGAGTTTTCGTCAGGTGGTAGCCCGTAGGCACGTCGAAGGGCACAGTTAGAAATTTTTTTAATGGAGGGGGTGTCCTACTCCTGAATAGGAGGAACGAAAGATTATTCTCATTCTTTTGTTATGCGAAACATACACAAAGAATAGTCTCGAGGGATTACTTCTCTAGAGGTACTCACAAAAAGACTCAATGTCAGAGCAAGTACTAAGGTCTAAGGTTCTTGAAGGACGAAGGCCTGAGTCAAGCGGACATCAGGGAATTTTGCTAGTGTGGCAAAGGATGAAGGTTCTGAGTCAATCGGACTTCAGGATCCTAGAGTACACTATGATTGCATAGAACAAGAATGAGAATACAAGTATGCGACTAGTGGGTATAAGTACTAAGGGATGCGTCATCGTGGAATGGTAAGGAAGGTAAGAGAACGATGATGTAAACGTACGCGTCATCCGCAGTAACACAAGGATGAGATGGGAACTACGAGGTCGACACAATAGAGTCGGCCAAGGAGATAGTTGTCCATGGAACAAGTAAGAAAATGATGAAAAGGATCAAAGAAGTATAAACATAGACTGGAAAGGACTAATCACTAAAAGAGCCACATCCCATATCATCCGCGAGAGACCTAAGAAGAGGTGTACTCGTTGAGGGAAGAGGAAAAGATAAAGACGAGGGAAAAGGAGAAAAACTGTAACATTACGATGCTTGGCTGAAAGAAAAGGCTGTTTGGACTTGACCACAGCTTTCATACCTGTCTTCCTCAACTGTCTGCACACTGTGGAGGTAGAGAAAGGCTGGTTGACTATATTGGTGAGTGCCTTGGTCACCTGAACAGCATTCTCTGCCTTTCCAGAGGAGATGAGACAAATGGCATGCCAGATATTGACAGAGGAAAGCTTGAATGAACGACCTTCAGTAGCTTTTTGGAGCTCAGAATACTCTTTGGAGCGTAATCTGGATATGGTAGACACATTAAGACCAGTAGTGAATGCAATAGAGTGAGCAGATTGGCCAGCATTAAGCATAGAGAGGATGGTTTGTTTTTGAGTAGGAGAGATGGTTCTCATGATGGTTGTAGTTGGAAACAAAGATGCGTGTGAACTATTTTAAACTCAGACATGGTTCTAATATGTGTATGTTTGTTTGTATGACCAAACATAACCAAATAACACTTGATTTCAATGTAATGAGCAAAGGGTGCAAAACTGTTGCAATGGTATTGATATTTTGAAATGGATGTATCTTTGCAGTATGTAAGCGAAATCACATGACCCTGGGGACAAAGTTGTAGCTAAGGATTTGTACTTTATTTGTTCCCACCAAAGCAAAGTGAAATTCCCACAAGTGATTGTGGGGCACTTCACGCCCCAGTTTGAGATTAGGCATTGCAACGGTTTTGCACCTCACTGTATTATCCTGATACCAGGGTCCAACCTGATCAAGATTATCAGTGGTGGCAACAATGGAGAAGCTGGGCTTGATGATTGAGCTTGCCTATTGAGGTCAAACATGGTCAGCAACTCACACATGTGGACATAGGATCTTCCAAAAAACAAGAAATACTGTCTCCTAGTTGAGGCAACCAACTTTGATGGCTTCAAGCTTGGTCCCCAATTAACTCTCAACCTTCCTTAAGGGCAAACATAACAACAACAACAATAATAATGACTGTGGCATGGCACAGGAAAGTTGAAATCTGTAATCTGCATCTACAACCAGGGAATATTTGGAAACCTCACAGCATACATCAAGTTTGTTTGCTCAATGAATGACAAAGGCCACAGGTAGCAGCTAGTTGTATCTTAAGATCCCATCAGGATTGAGACCCTCTGCTACCTGTACCTAAGGCACAACAGGCAGAACAACTAGTAGAGTTGATCAAGGAAGACAAAGGTTGGCAACAGTGAGCAGCACTCTTTCATCCAATGGTTGCTTGGTTGTTCGAAGAGGGGAAGAAAACAAATTTTACCAAAAACCACGAGCTACCGTCTTCTATTACATGCAAATGCAAAATGGGAATGATATGCTATGCCTCCTTCAGATGGCGATTGACGGATCGCAACACTCAGAATCCGGATTCGATAACAAAGGGGTGCCAAGGCTGATTAGTTCGCTTGCACTGGTGAGATATAAAGAGAATGAATCTGAAAGCAACCAACGGGTCAAGAGACGTGCCCGTTGTGACTCTATGCGGTCGCGCGTTTGATCATCTACGTGGGAGAAGGCGTTCTGAGGAAATTATACTGTTATGAACACCAACCGATCTCACCTCAC
The DNA here is from genome assembly GCA_025782845.1 of Boletus coccyginus. NCBI lineage: Eukaryota > Fungi > Basidiomycota > Agaricomycetes > Boletales > Boletaceae > Boletus > Boletus coccyginus. The sequence goes on from JAHZSR010000097.1 coordinate 99,566, forward strand.
GGGCCCAACGCATAGTCTTTTTCGTTTCTTGTGACATACCACGCTTGTTTCGTAGATCTGACGCTATCCATTCGGAGAGCAAGAGTTGTTTGAGCTGACCGTTGGGAAAGCAGTCCGCGAGGTCACCCAAGAGGCCGAAACACAACTTAACGGTGGTTTCCGACCGGTCATCATCAGCCAGGCACCGTTGAATGAGCTCTAGGATATTCGACGAATGAGGAAGTAATAATTGGACTGGAAAAGACGTCAGTGAGTAAAGGAGGAACATACAAAGTGGCGGCATACCCTTGTCAGTGTTCTTGAAGCCAGTAACAACCCCCGTATAAGCTTCCAAAATCCCCTCGCGCAATTGAGTAACGTAGTCAACTAGATCGAAATCAAGCTATCGAGCTATGGAGTAAGTGGGCACGATTCAGACACAAAACAGCTGGGCTTACAGGGTTCGGTTGAAGAGCACCGGCCTGCCTCAGCACACCCATCGTAGTGTCGACATAGGGCTCAAAAGCGACACTGATAGCGAGCGCAATGTCACCAAAGCACGACAGTATAGAGATTTTAACGTTGCGGTTCAAAACGTCGCTCTGGAGATTCTCCAGCAGGACATTCATGAATGCGCCAGCATATTGCGCGCTCTGGTCGCCTAATGCACGTGAGATATCGCCAATAATACCGACGGCAACCATGCACAATTGGGTATCTTCATGTGACTTGAGAGCGGTGTATAGGTATGGCAGGAACGCCTGGATATATGGCGAAAAGCCTCCCTCGAGGGCTATGTGGAAGAAATGTATTTAAAAAACTATACGGTGATGAACGGCAGATACGATACTTGCCAGATGCTAGTGACCCAACGACCAAAAATGCGTCTTCGAGAACGGTTGACGTCTTTCCAGCCGCCCGGATGAGTTCGAGGACGATAGTCATGATGCGATCTGCCATGGGTTGAATACCGTCATTCAGTCGGCGAACGACGCTCTATAAACAAGTCAGGTAAACGTTATGTGATAACGGCAAAAGGCGGCTCACGATCACGACACTACACAGGTTGCTCTGTAGCTCATTCCAGTTGTTACGATCATCGACGCCGATAATTTGGTTCTGTGACACCGTATGAGACTAATGACGTAGAGACAGAGACAATACCACAAACCTGCATCCCCAGTAGTTGCTCCATACGAACGAGAATAGTGATCAAGGTATTTTGAACGACTGGGATAACATCAGCACTCGCATGGGCGACATAGGAGGTGATAGCCTCGTAGGCGGAAGTTCGGAAATTGGCCTCGTTAGTTGTCCTGAAAGCAATCATAAGGATCCGGAATACAGCCTCAGTCCGAGAGTACTCACGTCTCCGTGATACGAAGGAGGGCATTAACAATCCCCTCGTAATACGGTGACAGGTGGGCAGTTTGCGACGACTCATTCTCCTCCTCGAGATATCCAAGCTGATCCGCAAGGTTCATCAAAGCCCAGCAGCAGTTGGTCACAATCCGGGGGTTGTCCTGCAGACCATTCACAAGTGCGGATACCAACGGATGGAGGTGAACATCAGGTTTGATCGTGATGATTAACAAATCACAGATGCGTCCGAGAGTCCATGCAGTCGTGTCCTTGACATGTATGTGGGAGTCATTCATCATTCCGATCAAAAGAGGGAGAGCCTGGTTCACAAGGGGCATGAGTACCGTGGGATCTGGACCATCGAGGATCGAGGCAAATGTCATGACAGCGGCTTCGCGTTGGTGCCAATCTTGCGACTTAATATGAGCCTCAATGAAAGGAATGACGGCCGGCACAATGGGATCTGCAACTGCCTGTGCGATGTAGCCCAAGCATGTGCCTGCGGACATGGAAATATTCCACTCGTCCTCGTCAGCGTCTTCTTCCTGATGCGTAAGAAGGGACAAAAGCACAGGGATCACTTCAGGCAATGCAATCTTTGCGAAATACTTGGACTCGACCTCTGGCGGTTCGCCGTAGTCAGCAGCCTAGGAAATGAACTAAGCGACGTATCACGGGACAGGATAGTGCGATTACCTCCCGTGCTTCGTGAGCAAGCTCGATTTCTTCTTCGCAAACAGTTGTCCAGAACTCGACAGCCTGTAATGCTACGCGCTCATCACTATGTTTCATGCCCATGACTGTGAGCTGGAAGCGAAGTGTCGGCACATAGGAAGGTTAGGTACATGATGAGCACACACCCCAAACAGTGCCTGTTCCATGTAGAACGCCATCTTGTCGTAATAAAGGGCCATAGTCTTCACTAAACATTCGAATGCGCCAACTTGAACAGCCACTGAAGGATTCTGGGTTGCTTCACACACGACTTGCATTATGTAGTTGCGCTCGCCCTGTCAAACTTCTAAGCGATACGCAGACGGTGTATTTCATGCGACGCACCTCACGCTCAAAATTCTCGCGGACGAACTCCAGAGAATTGTACAATGCATGCACAGCAGCTAGCTGAACATCCGAGGAAGGCTCGTCCTTGCGAGCTCCATGGATCACGGCGGTCAGGATTTCGTTTGATCGCAAACTCAATATCTCGGGTTTCTAGAGGAACGGTGAGGCGATAAGGCAATTATCGGTTAGATGACGCACAATGGACTCGCAGATATAACCGATGGTCTGCAGCGTAGCGATCTTGAGATTTGTGTTGGTAGGGTTGTTCACGAAACCGAGCAGTAACTCAATGAGATCCGGCCATTGATCGTGTGGAAGTTCCACTGCTGCAATCGCGGAAACCACCTGAGCGGCAAAAGAGCCCGCTTTAGCAACGGGGGAAGCAAGAGTGACGAGCGTTTCTTGCTTGATCTTGCTCTTGGTGACAGCGTCAAACGCCAGCCATTTGTTTGCGGACTCGGTTTGTCTTGCAGCCTCCTGGATAGCAGACGTAAAGAGGCTTGAAGGGGAAGGAGACGACGCGTTTACGTACACGAGCGGACAATGCGTTTTTGAGAGCGAGCGCTGCAGCATTGCGGATGTGTAGTTGCGAGTTCTCGTTGGCGAGCTCCGCCGAGAGCATGTCCATGTACGCTGGCTGGATCGTGGAGTCAATGGGAGGTCCCATAGTGCGAGCCGAGACATGAGACATACATAATTCTCTCTCGAGGCATTCTCGAGCTGCTGGGTAGCGTTCTGACGCGTAACCGCGTCTGTTCATGAAGGAGACGGTGAGTACATCGGCTTGCTCGCTGTCTGGAGCATCCCAACGAGTGGCGTACCGGGAGATAGGGTATTTGCTAGGAGTTCACTGGCGTTCATGATCAAGACTTGATGGTGCGTCGGGTCGTCGTCGATAGCAAGTAGACGGAAATGTCTGTAGTCAAAGGCGGTAGGAGCGTGCGTTTGCTTTGATCTTTTTTTTCGTGCTGTTCTTTGTTTTTCGTTGGTGAGTGGGCTGAGGGAGGAGGACAGGACAAGTCGCGCGGCAAGCGGCCGTTCAAAAATTAGCAATCTCGAGCGGCCTCGACGTCTGCTACACTGCATAACACGTCAAGAACCTCGCCCTTATTCATTCCCTGTAGGTAATCCAAACACCCACAGCTTTGTTTTATGGCAGATCGGGTGTGTGCTGCTTTTCCTGCATCCAACCGCTCCTCACTCCTCCCAGGTTCGTGGCGCTACACGGGGTGGCCGTGGCACTCCTGCCACTCGCGGCGCAAGACCACCACCACTTAGCGCCGAGGCAAAGTAAGCATCCCACCATCCACCATCCATTCTTGTTGATAAGACTCAAGTAAGAGCAAGCGCGAAGCCATCCTCGATCTCTCAAAATATGTGAACGAGAGGATACGGGTCAAGTTCACCGGTGGTCGTGAGGGTATGCTTAATACGTCGTCGCTCCGATGCACACTGACTCCCCCTGATAGTCACTGGCATCCTGAAGGGGTACGATCAATTACTGAACCTTGTGCTCGACGAAGTCAGAGAAGAGCTCTCAGGTATCTAAATTTCCGTTCCGATCCTCGCGATCTGATGACCTTCGTTGCACCGCCAATCAGAACCCGAACCTCATACACGCACGTTAGGGTTGGTTGTCCTTCGTGGCCCAACCATCACGCTATTGAGCCCCGTTGATGGCTCTGAAGAAATTGCAAATCCTTTCATCGCCCAAGAATGATGTTTTAGTCCTCCTGACATCATCTCTTCCCGATCGTCAAGGTCAAACCCGATGTGAGTAGTAGTGTACCACCTGCGGGGTAGCAAAGAACGATTCTAGCTGTGTATTCGAATTCTGTCTCTTCACTTGTAGTAGAGAGATTACATGCAAGCACAAGGGATTGTGTGAAAGCTACAAAGCACATAACATTACGGCAGGGACTCCCTTCAAGCTTGAGCATGCTGTGGCTTCTTGACTCGCAGTGTGCCGAATAACAACGCACTCTGTATCTTGTGGAGAGGGCTGACTACAAGCCAGTCTGGGTCATCGGAGTGGTGTTACACTTCGCGGTGATCCCGCAAGGTTCACAGATCCAGAAGTAGAGGGTGTCATGTGCGGCTGCCCCAGATTTATGGGTGGCCTCAAACCCGACTGGCTCCCTAATTTGACAGGTAAGTGCATTGAAGGTCGAGGCGACGAGTAACACGGAGGCTCCTCGTGTGTCGTCGGCGAGGATGGTGACATAGAGGTTGAGGATGGCGCAGAGGGATAGCTGACGTATGAACCTGGGTAGGAATAAGAGGCCAAGTTCATGTTCATTTCCATACCGCCAGAAATTTCGAGAGTGTTCGCTCTCAGTGGAGATCGGGAGGGTGACCTTGACTTCATTCTCCCACTTGAGATATTAAGATGACGCTGGGCAAGCTGGGCAAAGGTGGGAGAAAACGAAGGTGATTGAGAGTTGGATCTCGAAAAGTGGTCGGGATGGGCCGTGGTTGCGACAACCGACGGGACATGCCTATGTGGAGAGGGCATGTGCGAGTACGCCAACGGTGGTGAACCTACCACCCCGGTCATCGATGATTTCCTGTCGCCGGAGAGACCACGGTCAGATAGGGCCGATAGATCATGCTCAAGAGACGGAGGTACACTCTCCCCAAGGTGGTTTGTGCGAAGATGATATGATGACATAGATGACAATTGAGATCCAGATGTAGGGTATGTGCTGAGTGTGACATTGACATTGTGTTCTTGCGTATTGGGAAATGGTTGTGGGATGCGAGTTCGCGTCGCAGTGGTTTCATAGAATACAGTGGATGTGTCAGCGGACTGGGAAGGAGTTTGAACATGAAGATGATGTAAACGCGTGGAAGGTGAAGTTTGAAAGAGAACAGGAGCAGGGTATGTGACCGACGGCCATGAGAAACGATTGGTCGTTTTGTGGCTCGGAGGTCCAGACTGGGAACGCTGGATAAGATCGGCTTTGATCTCTTGGTCGGTAATGGTACGAATAGTCCGGTCATCTGGCGGGTCTGCGGGCCGTAATATCAACCTGCCTCTAGAGCTAAAAGGCTGAGTAACCACCGTCACCGGTACAGAAGGGGGTTCGCCCAAGGATCTCTCGTTGAAGGATCGGGAAGATTGAAGGTCATCGGATCCAGCAGCTTCTGAGCGACTCTCCTCGTCATTCAGAATCTCAAGACTATCGCCTGATGCAGTTGATGCAGCGCACTCTCTTGCGAAAGTCGAAGCTGTCGCTCGCGCGATGCCTTCATCAAGCTGATCCTGGAACATTGCATGATGTTCGGGGGACGCTTCAGGAGGAGGGGGGCTAGTCCATTGACTTCGCTTAGGAGCCATGTGTTCGGGCATGTGGTGCTCTGCAGTAGTTCGTCCACCGGACTCGAAGAACTCCGGTCTAGGAGAATGATGCTCCGAGGACGCACCCCTTGATTGCATTGGGGTCGCACCAGCCCCGAAGGAGCCTTGTGGTGGAAGTGACAGGCGGGGAGGTACGAAAAGTGGAGGCGGCGGAGCCGGAGACGTGGAACCAGCCTTCTCCTCACAGAGTTGGGACAGCGCCAGGACCGCACGCGGCCGCATCGCCAGAATCCGAGACGCGCGCATGAATTCGCCGCGTATCTGCCCGGTAAGGTAAACATGATTCTCTGCTAGAAGTCGAGACCAGCTACCTGGTATAATCCTTCCCTGGTAACGCATCGCGCAACGTTGAAATCAATCTCGAAGGGATCCTAGATAGAATTAATACACGATATGGTGCAATGAAGGACGACTTACCTCTATGCAAAAACGGTTTCGTTCCCTAGCATCGTTGAACTTTGAATTCGAAAGCTGATGGGAACAGTAAACACCCCAAGGTATAGTGAGGTTGCTCTAACATACGTCGTTTTGCCATCCTTTGCTTTCTTTCTTGAGCAACCCAGCACGTATCGAAGCAACACCAGTATTGTATGAGAAATCACGAGAATAATAACGGAAGAAATCGATTAGACTATACGACAAACGATTAAGGTCAGTTGATATTATGAAAGATGTGAACTTACAGTTCAGCAACGCTTTCTGTATTCGGTGATTGCCAACGTTGGCATAGGAGCTCGATATCATCGAAGAACCTACAAATAGAGATTATGCGTAGTTCTCTAGTGAGAATTGTGTTCTAACCATGTATTGTAACCACCTATATGAGTGTCCTCCTGTATAGGATGAGTATGAGAATCAGGTCAATGCTCGGTGCTAACCTGGGAGATCGGGCGCAAAGGGGGCATCTGCTGAAGATTTGGAAGTACCGGTGGGTTCTTGACATGAATGAGGAAATATATGACTAGGAGAACATAGCCATAGGACGACAGTGTCCCTTGGTATGGTGAGTTGATTTTTCTGGTCCGAAAGCGGGTGAGAAAAAGAAAAAGAGCTTGTCAACAAACATCAACGCCAACCTTCGCTTACTCCAAACCTTGACTATATTGTTCCATTGAGTATGTGGCGTGAAAAGGTGGCGCGAGAAGACTTACGAAACAGCACGAGTGTGCGGACACGAGTCGGGTCAATCATGGCATAACACATCAGCAAGCGTGTGTTTTCTAGTGCCAACCTGTTCCCAAAGCCAATATCACATGCAATGCCTGAAGGCAGCCCTGGTGAAGGGTCTAAGGATAGCTTGACAATCGGAATGCGTGCATGGGGTAAAGGCTTGATATGAAATTTGGTTTCTGGTGATTGTCGATGAACACGCGGAATGAGTAGTTGTCACAGAAACGAAGACAAACCACGTTCAAGGAGGTCACCGAGCATAGTGACAAGGTCGGAAGCGGAGAGGCGCTCATGCGAATCGATGAGACAACAGAGGTCCATATCTTTGGTGGGGATCAACATTGTTTATGACGGGGGAAAGAACGGCACTAGCCTGAATTACGAAGACTGAAACCATTCGCGGTGCTTCCGAAGGACAGAAGACGGCTTCCAGGTTCTATGGTACGGATTAAGCGTTCGAGTAGTTTCCTAACATCCTCCTTGACTGCCATCTCTTCTGCAGTTGGGAGGAGTTGTATAACGCAATCAAAGAGTGCTTGAGAGAGCTCGACGATGAAGGAACGGTGTTTGGAGGCATGCCTGCTACGCTGGTTCTGGGTGTGGACATAGGGCAACGACTGGACGCTGGCAATTGCGACCTGTGCCATACGTGCAGGGATGGTGTTGCCCGGGATGAATCTACGGCGTCGGGCTGCAGATGGCGAGCCTGGAAGATGAGCAAGCTTGACGATGACCGCAGGAGGATGGGAACGGAATCCGCGACGATCACTTTCTAGCGCTGTGAGAGGCTGGATTGAATGCTGGGTCGTCAGGCGGACTGCCCGATTCGGAAACCAATGCTGATTATCCAAGTACAAAGTGACTACTACTAAGTCTGTATACCGACCGGGTGTACTGTGTGTGCCGTGTGGACGAGATTCACTGATGGGCCGCGTCAAGGACGAAAATATGGCACGTGTAAAGCCTTGTGCACTTATTGGGGGCACCATACAGAGCTAATAGTAGGACGTACACAAGCAAGATGTGGGAGACTTGACGCCAATCACATCCAGAGACAGAAGGATGAAATTGGGGAGTTGTATATACTCACAGAGAGTACGGAATGGTTAGGAGTGTGGAATAAGTACAATATAGCCAGGTCAGCGGACCGATGATTTAGCTTTGGCAAGAACTGCAACGGGTTGAGATCAGGATACAACGCACCCCGGGAAAGCTGACAAACCTGTCTCGTGGCTAACCTCGGAAGAGTCTGTGCCCTGGATCTCTATTGCGATACCCTCAAGCTTTCGCCTCAGAGCATCTCGCGAGGACGCAAACAGCATCTTAGGCTTGATTTTGGCATCATCTGGAGACCTGATGGATTGGGTGGTATAGTTCGAGTGAGGACCAGCGAACAGCTACATTGAACAGTCGCCACTGACCAGGAGATGAAGCAGAGTTTGTTCCTCTTTCCATCCGACGTCTCGAATTCGAAATCATAGACTGCCCATCTGCACTCCTTCTCAGGCAGGTCGTTCAAAAACTCGTCGTATTCAGATAAGTGGGACGTCTTCTCAACGACGATCTCCGTCGATTCCTTGTTGAGGTTGAAGATGATGTACTTGAATTTCTTGCCCAATTTGAGTTCTCGGAATTTGTTAACGCAATCGTCTGACACCCCGACACCAGAAGCCTGCAAATCTCTTATAATTTTGTCGACGTTGTGAACGATGTTGGGCTCACCATGGTGAACTGATAGATAGAGGCTGATTGCGATGCCAATCGCGATCAAGACTGCATGAAAACGGAAACAGTCAAAGCTCCGACCTAACTTTGCTTGCGTAAGCACGGCCAACCAGGGCCTGCGGCTCTGCTCGCGACTGTCATGTCGTCCATCTCCAAGGACGCTGATGCGTTCAAGCGGGTGCTACACCGCCAGGACTACACGTCCTGGCACTCGCAGCCTGCAGCCAATGTCAATACACAGCTGGTGTACGCGGTCGACTATCTCAAAGTGATTCAAGCGTCCATCTGGGTGACCGCGAGACTGACTTCATATTCAGTCCACCCCAAACCCAATGAGGTTACAGGACATTGCAATCGTGACAAACACCCCTTTGGATACCGATGTAGTTCTCCTGGAGAAATTCAAGTCGCATGACCGCATCCAATATGACCCCAAAACGGATCTTTACTCCTACCGTGTAGGTCCCGCAAGTAATCTAGACTGCGGCGCATGAGAGCTGAACTGTCTGAAGCATGACTTTAACTTTCGCAACAAAGCCGCGCTTCTAACGGAAATACAGCGCCAAACTCGGAAAGGTGGCGGCATACCTGTCCGCGCGCTGAAAGAGTCCTGGAAGGAAGCGCCACAGGTAATCGAAGAGCTTGAAAAGGAGGGTGAAGTCCTCGTCACCCGCACCATAAAGGATGGTCAATTGAGAATGGTGTTTTGGAACGAAATTAAACCCGACGAAGAGAGCGGAGGCAAAGCGGTCGAGAAGGGTAAAATGCCATAAATTCATCGTGCGAGGCAGCTAATACGCGTACCCTTCAGAATTTCTTGATCTGTGGCATCAACTTAAAGTTCCAAAACGACGTTGATTTACTCAAAGCGCTTGCATCAGGTATGTGCTCACTCACCTCGCATGGATGGTGCTTGCAGCTGTGCAGAGGGGTTGCAGGCTACCGCGGCAGAAGCCCCAATACCCAAGGCCCCTTCAACTACCAAGAAAAAGGGGAAGCGTTCTGTCCCTCGGCAAAGACAGGCCAAGATTACGAATGTCCATTTGAAGGGAGAAATAGATTTATCTCGGGATTATCATTCTACCACCAAATAACCATGGTATTCTCATGGCCAGACGTTTTAGGACACTCGGGGCTGACATGGGACACCCCGCTGAAGGCCGGTTTTTGGTCTCCATAGGTTTGCGAAGGTGCGATCCAAACGTCTGGTTCGAGGCTAGCTAGCATTTTGGCACATACCCTACCCTACTTGACGTTTTTGAGTAATCAGTATATAGCTTCATCATTCCTCGTATCCTTTGTGGAATATCAGGTCTAACATAGTTCGTTGAATAGTAATCAGCCTCGTCTGAAAAGAAATACTGCGCAGGGGCGGGCCACAAAAAGATCACCGTGTCTCTTCTACCTTCAGTAGCACCTTCTTCCCATATTTCCCGCTGGCCAAGTGAGAAATCGCGGTGCATACTTTCTCTCTGGCATCCGAATCCGACTCTCGACTTCCGATCACCAGAATCTCGTGTTCTGGGCTGTCGAGCTACGCGATGATGAGCCAACGAGCTTGTCCACCAGGGAGTACCACACTTGCCTTTCCTTCCCGTATAAGACCAGTAAGGGTATGCATCATCTGCAGACGTTCGTCAAGGGTTTTCTGATCATACCATCGTGTTTGCCAAAACCCGTGGCAGGTCAAGTTCCTGAAAATGAAAAGCGACGTTGGCAGCGACAGGGGGTCTTTCGACATGGCTCCGTATGATACTAGATGTGAATTTTCACCGAGCAAACGTGCCATCAGAGTGGTGGTTTTTCCGCCCACGCAATTGAGGCCTAGTTTGACGTCCTGGAAAACTCTCAAAGCACGAATCCACACAAACAAGGGTGAACCTACCTTGCCTTGCGTCCAAGATGAAAATGTAGCTTTAAAGGCCCTGTCCGAGAGTTCATCGTAGGTCGCAACATGAGTTGCTCCCAAGGCTTTCAGATGCGATTTCAGGGGTTCCGCGTTGTTTCTGCCCATTATTCTAGCGGTGATACACGAATATAGACCGAACTTACCTGTCACGGATAAAGTTAATGGTTTTAAATCCTTTGGAGGCAGCTATCTGAATAACTGCTTGCCCGACCTGCCAAGTTGCACCATTCAGCATTCGCAGTCACGCAAACACATCAGATGCACGTACGGCGCTATTTGCACCGTTTTGTACCACCCAATCGCCTTCTTTCAGCTGAACAAAGTCATGAAGCATATTATAAGCGGTGGGCAGATTAACCTGAAGACTTTCATCAGTATGATGGTGTGGCTAGTTCAACGAATATACACACTGTGAGGGTTGCAGCTTGGGCTGCGCTCAACCCTAAGGAGTCCACCTTGAGTACATCCTCGACACGGATATTCCTACTCGACGCCCAAGTTCCCATTTGCGGCTTCGTCATGACCACCCAATCCCTCTCCTTCAAATCCGTGACACCATCCCCAATGGAAAGGACCTCCGCTACCCCCTCGTTCCCAGCGACAAACACTGCACACCCGTCGGACGACAAGTCCGTACTTGGGGAAGGCCGCGCTGGATAGACTCCCTCGATAACGTTGATATCAGCGGGGTTGATGGGGGAAAGCAGAAAGCGGATGTTCGCGGTTCTTGGTGGTGGGAGAGGAGGTCTGGGAAACTAACTGCGGACAGAACAGAGGATGGGTCGCCGTTTTTACTGTACACTATGGCTCTCTGACCTGGACGAACAGTTGAAGTTCGAAATGCGCGTACGACGGAACTGACCGCGGCATTACTGCCGTGGCCCCTGCCAAGTGGCCCGAGACTCGATGGATGGAGTACACTGTATCGACAATAGGCAGCAGTTCGAATCATGGTGACCGGAGGAATGGGGTATGTCCAAGACCTAAGATCAAGTACACACGACTGCTTTCCTCAGGGGAGGGTATAAAGTAGTAAGACTCCGTGATCACTTGAATGGCAAATAAAGATTCGAGCAGATGGTAGTAGATACAATCGATACGGCACTAAATGCCGCGACCAGAACGTAGGCATACAACCTTTGAATCATAAGGAAGGAAGTGTCACAAATATAAGGAGAGATTGCGTCATACATGCTAAACAGGGTGATGGTGGGTGCGTAACTGTTGGAAACATTCAACAGCGAGTATCCTGGTTGACAGCAAAAAAAGCTAATCACGA
>JAHZSR010000098.1:0-108976 GCA_025782845.1 Boletus coccyginus
CTCTACGACAAGCATCTGCCCGAGCAGTGGCCCAGTTTGTGCTAGATGATATTATATACAGATATGGAGGTGTGGGAAGGATAGTCACAGATAATGGACCAGAATTCAAAGGAGCCCTATCGGACATACTTGCACAACATGGAATACCTCAAGTATTTATCAGCCCTTACAATTCACAAGCTAATGGAGTGGTTGAGCAAGGCCACTTTGCAATTAGAGAAGCTTTAGTGAAGGCTTGTGAAGGAAAGATACACTTGTGGCCAGACAAGCTGCAAGCAGCCTTATTTGCAGACAATATCACTGTACGACGATCGACAGGATATTCTGCATATTACCTTTTACATGGAGTTGACCCAGTATTACCCTTCGATTTATGGGAGTCAACCTTCTTGGTTGAAGGTTTTGATCAAGAACTTTCCCATGAGGAATTATTAGCACTACGGATAAGGCAAATAGAATGACGAGAAGAAGACTTGGAAAGAGCCATAGCAACCTTACGAGATTCTAGATTGAACTCTAAGCGCCAATTTGAAAAGCGATTTGAAACCAGATTGGTGCAAGGAAGCTATGCCCCTGGAGACTTAGTCCTAATCAGAAATACAGCAGTTGAGAAAGAGCTGAATAGGAAAACTAAGCCCAGGTATCTAGGACCATACAAAGTCATCAGACAAACCCAAGGAGGAAGCTACAAACTAGCAGAAGTTGACGGAGCGCAACTGGCTAGACCAATTGCGGCATTCAGAGTAATACCTTACATACAGAGGCACTCCCTAACACAGTTAGATAAAGGGGGAGAAGACCCTGAGGTAACCACAGACGAAGAAGAAGCATCATCAGAAGATGGAGAAGACTATGAGCGCAAACTCAATAAACTATCCTCAAAGCCTAATACCGCCGATAGCGACAGATCTGACACAGAGTCAGACATCAACGGAGACCATATATAGCACTAGTACCCTATCGGAGTGGCAAGTTCATTCCCGTCGACAGAACTTACATATTCAGAATTGATTACGGCAAGTTACCTATCATTGGGTAGCTCACTTGCTTACTGAGCACCCCACCCGAATTTACCACTCCACATTTGGTCTCACACCCTTAGCTGAGCCGACAACTCACACGAATCATATAACCATACCTAGGACTAGCCTAGAGGAGACTATAGTAATACCCTCAGCTACTGAGTGTACTGAGTGTAGATCTGCCTGTAAGAAGATACAACAGGTAGAACACGACAGAGAGGAACTACGGGCATTAGAGAAGTACATCTTAAAAGCCCTAGACCCTAATCAGGAAAGCACGATATCAGACCACCTAACAAGTCCAGCTGTAATGCGAGACTCATTTGAAATTGGCCAAAGTCATGTCGAACAGCAACAACCCATTCAGGAACCATTCTCACAATATATTAAGGGATCCGGACATGCCAAATGTGCCTGGACAGGCTCATCAGGGGCCACAGGAGCAAGATCCACCCCCATATCCCCACACTCCACCCCGCATGAGGAACAACGAGTTCGCGCAGCAAAGAATATTGAGAGATCTAGCTTTACTGAATGGAGTCTTGGAAACCCATTCCCGACGAGTACACCGGGAAGGACACCGAACAATGATATTATTACTGAGTCTGGCTGGAACTTACAAGGCCGAACGATATATTCGCAAGATGTGCCGTATGTGTTACCTAATTCATCAAACCAAGAGCAGGATCCAGAGACAATTGACCCAGCACTACTACGGATATCGCTGATAGAGTCTATCTAGCCGCATATATTACTTAGGCGACCGTTGAAGCTGTAGAACTTACCACATTCCGCCATTGCCCGCACATCCCATCAATCCTGCCACCGGTAAGCACAACTTGCCATCCAACAACACGACTTATCCCTTTTTGAGAAGACGATCATGGCTGCAAACCTGTGTTTCCATCACAACCGAACCATCGGCACGTTCGTTTACGTGCATAAACTCAGCGCCCACACTGGCTATGCCATGGGGCATGAATTCATTTGCCCTCCCAGCAGCGACGATCAAATCGCACTCTACACCTGGATGGAGGAAGAGCCAATATTTGTTGGCCACCTATCATGCGTCACCGGGCATTGGCAAGACTGCATCGATGTCCAACTTACCCCTTTGCCCCACTATTACCACTCAGCCGATAAAGTCCCAGACAAATTCCTACTTCGTATTCCCCTTGATCTAATCTGTCTAACTGCTGTACAGTCTTTGATACACCGGTTCCGATTACGGATAGATCGACGGCTTCGAGTAGATAAGTGTCCAGATCACCTCATTCCAGTATACTATTTTCCTACCCTTACACCGACACTAAACGAGGTGTACCTCAGGCCCCTTACTTCCTACGACATTCCCAGTACATCTGTAGTTGTTACAGTCCCCTTCTTGCTGTAGGAAAACTTTTGCCCTTAAATACCGTTATATACAATAAGGAGCATTAGCAATATGGCAGAACCAGCTGACATGGATGTAACTGTCTGGAACTTAGGTTTACATCGCAATCTGTGTGATCGAATCATTAACACACTACACGATTGGCTGCATGATTACACCTTTCGAGATGATGATCATACTCCCTCCTATTATCATGCTACTGTACATGTAGAGACCGAAGGGAGAGAAAGAGGAACCCTTTGGGCTGATTGGCATTGTCAGCATTGTCTAATTATTTACCGATATGCTACAGTATTTGTTGAAACCTACAACAACCTGTCTACCCGAATAAGGAGTTCAGAAGCTGACAGAGATTTGCCAGAAGAAGAAAGGCGAACAGAACTTGTGGATTTGCTATCACCACCATTCCCACCAATTGCAGGAAGGACCATAGCTGAGATCCTTCGTCAATTCACTGAACAAGAGCAATCTCCACCACCAGATCCTGACCCTCCAGAGCACGAAGCTCAAGTTAACGGAGGTACCTTAGCCGATATCACCAATATTATCTCTCGATCTTGAATTAGCTACTAGTCAAGAAGTTTCCCCTAGCTCTGTAAAGGCCCAGCCAATACCTTAATTCCCATCTTCAGAATCTACATACCATTGGAGATCAGTGCCCCTAAATACCATCATAAATAATAGGGAGTTCTGACCCAAACATAGGCATATTACCTTACAGAAAGCAACAGCCATAATACCGTCAGACACAAATGGCTGAAGCTAATGGAGTAGTGGAGGAGGTACTAGAACTTCGCAAACAACAGCAACTACTCGAACATATCCTACAATTCCTACACACTGAGCTCATGCATCACATTCGTGAGCAAGGAGAAGACAACCAAATTCGATACCATGCTACTGTACGAGTGATTACTCAAGGTCGCAACCGAGGAACACCTACAGTGCAATGGCATTGTATCTACTGCCACGCAATCTACAGACATGCCCGTCTTTGTAATCGGTATCATAATGACCTATATTCCCGGATTAGGCAGGTTGACCCGATTAGGCATGGACTATTAGAAGATAGAATGGAGTTAATTCATTTCTTAGAACCCCCATTTCCACCCATAGCAGACATGGAGAGAGTTCTTCGTGAATTGACTCAGAATGAACCATCCCCTGAACCAGAGGAGGAAGAAGCTCCCCCTCCTAATCAGGGACAGCAAAGGGCTAATGGAAGACCCCAACTTGATTATCCTTGATTGAATGAACAATCGGGGACGATTGTTTTCCGTTCCCTGCGGATGACCTGCATCAAAATGATTGGATGCGGATACATAGTTAATGTATGTTTGATGTTAGACATTTGACCCGAGATTTGAGTTTTTACTATATTCCCACGGTCCAAATGCTTAGCTAATTGAGGGACATATGGACCATAGTGTCTAGTATGTATCCCTATTTTTCCTTATTTGTTCATTCACAGGTTGTGGAGAAACAAAATGTTTTCTCCCAACATACTTTTATTACTACCTACAACTACTTAGCAAACCATTTTCTTAATATCTCTTTTATCCTTGAGTACTTAGCCAAGTGTCAGAGAAGGAAATGGAGCATGTGACCTCAGATGCGAATCACCTGACTCAGATCATGTGACCTTGCATAGCATGAGTCATAATGAGTCAATATGAGTCAAAGTGAGTCAGATGAGGATTAGCCAAAGCACTGCCCCTAGACTAGCAGAATGATCATGTGACCTGCACAGCATGAGTCATAATGAGTCATAATGAGTCATAATGAGTCGGCATGAGTCAGCATGAGTCATTGCCAAGCCAAAGGCTATTTTTAGCTCATTGCAAGTCATTTTCTGACAGGTTGAGTCAAAGTGAGTCAATATGAGTCAGTATGAGTCATATCTTGGCACAGCCACCTCGGAACCGAAGGTAGCACAGCCACATGTAAACTACTATATAAGGAGCGCGATTCAGCCCCATTTGGCAGGTTCCCTCTTTTAGGAAAAAGGTTCCTACTTGAGTAAATCTCAACCAACGAGTGCTCACAAGAGTACCCCTCTACAAACAAACAGTGAGGCTGTGTAGAGAAGTTTCCCACGCTATAAATAGAACTACTTAGACCCAAGTTAGGAGTATACTGTATCCCTTAGGATAGGGACAGTTAGGACACCTTTAGGGAGAAAACCCCAGAGCGGGCAACTAAAGGGAATAGATCCCCAGCTAGTAGGGAGACCTAATAGTTCATTAGTACCCTGGGAAAGGGTCAAGTCGAGCACATTTAAGCTGATTGCCAACTCCTTAGTGCATAATAGAATCAGTTTAGGAAAAGCTGTTCTGTATGACTAAGTGACGTGTGTGAATCGGTAAGCGAAAGTGAAGCGTATTTACGCTACCTACCCAATTGAGCATTCCTAATCGACTGGAGCCAATTGGCATCTTAGGGAAGTACCCCTAGTCACTACCAAGTACCCCCCCCTAGCAACCTGAGAGTTGTCTAGACCATTTCCCCAACCATCCAGTGTACAATTCGTACACCACCCCAACTGAAAGCCAGACCCTCAACAGTTTTGCTGAACCCCCAATCACCCTCAACCTCATTGACGATTGACGAACAAACCACGTACCTGATAGTCAACCCCTTTCTACGAGATTGATACTTATTTCTAGTACCAACTCGACCAGGGAAGAGTACTCTCTTCACCTCGCTAAAGGTTTACTACCCGTGGAGATAAGATTAGTTGTCTGGTAAGCGTTTTCTTAGCGTTTCTACTGATCTTATCTAGAAGAAGACACCGAGATTTGAGTTTTCACCATATTCCCACGGTCCAAATGCTTAGCTAATTGAGGGACATATAGACCATAGTGTCTAGTATATACCTCTATTTTTCCTTATTTGTTCATTCACAGGTTGTGGAGAAACAAAATGATTTCCCCCAACAAACTTTTATTACTACCTACAAGTACATAGCAAACCATTTTCTTAATATCTCTTTTACCCTTAAGTACTTAGCCAAGTGTCAGAGAAGCAAATGGAGCATGTGACCTCAGTTGCGAATCACCTGACTCAGATCATGTGATCTTGCACAGCATGAGTCAAATGAGGACTAATCAAAGCACTGCCCCTAGACTAGCAGAATGATCATGTGACCTGCACAGCATGAGTCATAATGAGTCAGCATGAGTCATTGCCAAGCCAAAGGCTATTTTTAGCTCATTGCAAGTCATTTTCTGACAGGTTGAGTCAAAGTGAGTCAGTATGAGTCAATATGAGTCATATTTTGGCACAGCCACCTCGGAACCGAAGGTAGCACAGCCACATGTAAATTACTATATAAGGAGCGCGATTCAGCCCCATTTGGACAGTTTCCTCTTTTAGGAAAAAAGTTCCTACTTGAATTGAACTCAACCAACAAGTGCTCACAAGTGTATCCCTCTACAAACAAACAGTGAGGCTGTAGAGAAGTTTCCCACACTATAAATAGAGCTAATTAGACCCATAGTTAGGAGTATACTGAATTCCTTAGGATAGGGTCAGTTAGGACACCTTTAGGGAGAAAACTCCAGAGCAGGCAACTAAAGGAAATAGATCCCCAGCTAGTAGGGGGATCTAATAGTTCATTAGTACCTTGGGAAAGGGTCGAGTCAAGCATTGAAGCTGATTGCCAACTCCTTAGTGCATAATAGAATCAGTTTAGGAAAGACTATTCTGTGTATCTAAGCGACGTGTGTGAATCAGTAGTGAGAGTGAAGCATATTTACGCTACCTACCCAATTGAGCATTCCTAGCCAACTGGAGCTAATTGGAAGTCATTGAGAGTGCATCTTAGGGAAGTAACCCTAGTCGCTACAAAGTACCCTTCTAGCAACCTGAGAGTTGTCTAAACCATTTTCCCAACTATCCATTGTACATTTCGTACACCACCACCCCAACCGAAAACCAGATCCTCAACGTATTGCTGAACCCCAATCCCCCTCAACCTCATTGAAGATTGATGAACAAACCACGTGCCTGACAGTCAACCCCTTTCTACGAGATTGATACTTGTTTCTAGTACCAACTTGACCAGGAAAGAGTACTCTCTTCACCTCACTTCAGGTTTACTATCCGTGGAGATAAGATTGGTTGTCTGGTAAGCATTTTCTTAGCGTTTCTACTGATCTTATCTAGAAAGAAAACAATGTGTAACTGTGTGCAGATACGATAATATTTGGATAATTTGAAAGCAATGATATGCCTTTTGTGGACATCACAATAGCCTTTGACAGTCCGAGTACTCACTTTTGATGTAACCCCTGGTACTGATCACCCTCTCCCTCCTTTTTTCTTCATTTTTTTTTGCACACACCCACAGTTCCTGTCCTTGGCCAATTCTAATGCATTACCTCACTGTCACCTGCTGCCTGAGTATGTAAGATCACTTAATGATGACCAGTGTCTCTACTTGAAGTACCCTACAACCAGGCCAGTACTTACCGCTCGTCGTTGCTTCCTCAATGTCAAGTGAGCTGAATCTTATCTGTGCGGTGAGCATTAATGATTACATGCACATACACTGTTTGGATTGACATCACCTATTCCAGGGCTGCAATTCATAAAAGCCTGGTTGCTCACCATTCCTCTATCTGGTTGATCCTCCAGAACATACTGCTTTGATGGCATGTCCGCATTTCATTGTACCGTACCTCACCTATAGCTTGGCTGCCTCTTTTACTGCTGATGTTCACTGTCTTTAAGTGCCATCCTGACTGTCCTCAGATGTTCCAGGCCCAGAGAGGTTTAATGCAGCACTGCAAAACATGTGGGATCTATGCCATGGTAGAAGTAGAACATATTTCCCGAGTGAGCACAACCTTTCATTTGACTGAGGAGCCTCCGTTGAAGTGGGTCAGACAGGGCACAGATGAATCTCAGGTACTTGTCACCCATCCTTTATTGGTCATCCCACTAACTTCCATTCCAGGGCGCTGATTCCCCAAATACATCAGCAGTTCCAATGCACAGTTCAACCGATTCGGTGAGAAGGGTGAATGATATAGAATACAGAATACTTAGACTTTTTTTCTGGTTTGTACCAGGGTCTGTCCAGCCAACCTTTGCATGGCGATCATCAAGACACACATAGTTCTCTGCCACACCTACCTGATCCCACCCCCAAATTACCTATGCAGTCTACGTCAGATGGGCCCGCCAACTCCACTCCTGTGCCATGCCTTCCACCTCACAATCAACGACTTCCCACCAGGTTTTGAGACCTGCTGCCCAAACCTCCATTGCTTGCAGCTGACCCTCACCCTCCCTCCTCTTCCAGTTCTATATTGCCATGTGTGATTCTGCACGTATTCGATTCTTTTTGTATGCAGTTCAATAGGTTCAGCATCACACGTGCCTACTGCCACCATTCATCGCATGATTCCGACTTCTACCTCTCTGTGGAAGAGCTATCTAAGGAGCCAATCCACCTCAACTCAGCTGAGGGTGAGGCAGGTGATTATTCACCACCATGGCCCTGGTTTAATATGTCTATCTGGCAGCTTATGAGGTGGAAAGAAAGTGGTAGCACTCACAAGTCCAATTCAGAAGTTACATGACTGGTCCATGAGGTCCTCCAAGCCCCAGACTTCAACATCCACGATTTGACCAACTTTAATATTTCCAGGAAAACCTGTCGGATGGAGGCAGCTCAGAAGGAGATCCCTCATGATAATCTGTTTGGAATTGATAAATGGCAATGCATGAGTATCAACATATTGGTGCCAACAAGGGAGAAGAATAAAGAAGGTAATGGAAAGATATTTACCATCAATGAGTTTCATTACAGATGGATTCCTGATGTCATCCACACAGTATTTGCAGAAGCATTCTCAAAGAGCTTCCATCTCACCCCTTTCAAGAAGCTCTGGAAGTCACTGGTCACTAAGCATGAGCAGCATGTATACGATGAACTATACACCTCCAACACATGGAACCATGTCCAAGATGAGATAATGAAACAGAAAAGAGATAACAGATGCAACTTGGAAAAGGTGGTTGCAGATCTCATGTTCTGGTCCAATTCGACACGCCTCGCATAGTTTAGTCATATGTCCGCTTGGCCCATTTATCTTTTCTTTGGAAATCTCTCCAAATATACTCAAGCCAACCCACAGTCAGGTTATTGTCATCCAATCACCTTCATCCCTTCGGTACATCAAATGTATTGTCATGCTCTGCTTGCACTGTTACGCGAAGTGTACACAAAGAATGGTCTCGAGGGATTACTTCTCTGGAGGTACTCATGAAGAGACTCAACATCAGAGCAAGTACTAGGGTCTAGGGTTCTCGAAGGACGAAGTACAAAAGCCTGAGTCAACCGGACGTCAGGGATTTACAAGAAAAACGAAGGACTGAGTCGATCGGACTGCAGGATTCAAGAGTACGCTATGATTGCGTAGAACGAGAATGAGAATACAGGTACTTGACAGGTAGGTATAAGTACTAAGGGATGCGTCATCATGGAATGGTGAGGAAGGAAAGAGAACAATGATGTAAACATACGCATCATCCGCAGTAACACGAGGAAGAGATAGGAACTATGAGGCCGACATAAGAGAATCGGCTGAGGAGATAGTCGTCCATAGAACAAGAAAGAAAGGATCAAAGAAGTACAAACGTAGAGTGAAAAGGGCTAATCAGTAAAAGGCCAGCATCCCATATCGTCTGCAAGAGACCAAGGAAAAGGTGTACTCGTTGAGGGAAGAGAAAAAGATAAAGACGAGGGAAAAGGAGAAAAACTGTAACATTACCCCCTTCATATAATCAAACTCCAGGTTCGATAAAAAGTCCATCAGGTAGTTGCGTCGGGAGGGAGAGAGGAAGGGCTGTAGAAAATGGTGGATTGTTCATATGATAATGCCTCAAATGGACAGTCATCTGCCAAATGTCCGTGTTGATTGCAATGGCCACATACTCATTCAGGGCAAAATCGGCGTCCATGTCCCCAATGATTGCAAAAGTCGCATTGCGTGCAAAGGCAAGTGGACTGAGGGTGACCAGGGGCTGACTGGTGGCAGTACGGGCAGGAGTAATCAGGACAATCCTTGCAAAAGTGGCCGAGACGATGACACCGAAAACACTCGGTGAGGGCAGAGGCGGGGCAACGAGGGTGAATGGGCATGACATGGGTAGGCGAGGATAGAATACGGCTTCCATCAGGAAGGTGATGATGAATCGCTTCAACTGTGTTAGACCAGGCTAGATTCTCGGAGGAATCCCCAACAGTAGTGGGGGAGGAAGGGGACAAAGAGGAAGAAGAGGTGGGGGAAGAGATCCACGTAATAAGAGCAGGGGCACGGGAGGGAATGGGTAGAGGTAAATGTGACGAAATGTGGAGTAGATGATGGAAGGGGAGAGACATTCGATGTATTGGTGGAAACCGTAAAGATGAAGAATAGTTAAAACTCGCTGGGGAAGTTCGGCCAGGTGAAGGCGAAGAGGAGCACCGAATTCAGCGGGAAGATCGCTGGGAGCCGCCTGAAAGTGATACAACTGGGTGATGGACACTTCATGGAAGAGGCGGACTAGTTCCTGAGTGACAACATTTTCATCATAGAGAGAGAGGGCCTTGACGGCGTGGAGGAGAACGGGGTTTGCGAGAATGGTGGTGTAAAGCGAATGGGCGGCGGAGATGGGTAACAAGGTAGGCGAGACACGCCTGGAATGAAGCGGGGAAGAAGATAGAGAAGAAGAAGGAGACGAAGAGGACGCAGCAAAAGAAGAAACAAACGACATATTGATTGTTAAGAAAAAGGAATTCGTCGAAGAACATGTATCGGGGGGGTACTTCACAAAGAGGCGCCACTTCCCGAGTATAGAGGAGGAAGAAAAGGATGGGAACTTAGGACAAATGATGAGTCCGTTTATAAGAAGAGAGAATGGCAGGGGCATGGCAGAGATTACTTTCGGGTTCCCACGTGTTTTCGGCTGAAGAGTATCCTTTCCATGTGGTAAGGTACAATCAGCAACCTTGTGATCCTTTATGAGATACGATATGGTCGACTTTGTATTCTTCTTCAGTATCAATGAGGTCCAGCGGAGGTCGGGGAAAGGAAGGACCATGTGCTTCAGTTTGTCAATAAGGTGATAAGAGAGTGGCGTGGAATATATTGTGGATTTTCCATGTGGGAGGAAGGCAGAGTCGGTAAGTGAGGGGAGATAGGACCTGAGAAATCTCAAATGGTCCATGTCGTTTGGGGGCGAGTTTGTGAGAGGGGTATCCGAGACGGAGATGAGTGGCTTCAAGCCACACCTTATCGCCTACTTTCCAGGGGGAGAATTTGTGAGAGGAGCGGGATATCATGATCCGACGAGCAGACTCATGTGCAGTGAGAGCTTCTTTTCAGGTGTGTTCCAGGGAAGTTAGGCAGTTTTCCAAAGCAGGAATGAACGTCTTTCCGAGAGCGGGATATGTGTGAGGTTCGTATCTGTACAGAAGGGAGAATGGGGAGACTTGAGTGGAACTGTGGGGGACGGAGTTGTGGATAAATTCAGCGGAGGTTAGGAATTTAGTCCAATCATGTGGGTTATGAGCACAAAAGATACGTAGATATGTCTCGATTTCTTGATTGGCTCATTCGGTTTGTCCGTCGGTTTGGGGATGATAGGCAGTGGAAAGGTGGACATCGTATTTGAGGAGGCGAGCTAGTTCTTTAGCAAAAGCAGAGGCGAATTGTGGGCCTCGGTCAGAGATAATGGAGTCATAGAGACCGAAGCATTTGAATACAAAGTCAAAAAAGAGTTGGGCGATCCCTTTGGTGTCAACCGTTTTTGAACACGGAGCAAGGATTACCCCCTTCATAAGGCCATGGTCAACCACGACCATCAAGGAATCAAAACCATTGGAGAGGGGGAGATCGGTGACGAGATCGACAGAGAGTTGGCGGAATGGAAGAGAAGACAATGAGGAGATGGGGAGAAGGGGCGGAGTGGTCGGGTGAGTGAGAACCTTGTTCTGTTGGCAAACGGAACAACCGGCAACAAAATAGGATACAAAGGAAGAAAGACCTGGCCACCAAAAGTCACGTTCAAGAATGACCTTAGTACGGAAATGACCTAAATGGCCAGAAAGCGGAGAGGGGTGAATCGAGTGAAGTAAAGTGGAGCGAGATGGCGGAGGAACATACATACGACCACGAAAGTACAGGTGGCCATTATCAAAAGACCAGTCAGAAAGAGAAGAACGAGGAAACAAAGGTGAACCATCATCAAGGTTAGTGAGAGCACGAAGGACAAGGGGATCAGAAGACGAAGAGTTTTTAATGTGAGAAGCCAAAGTGAGGTCCAGAGCATTAATAACCATGGGATCAGGGACAATGGAGGAGTCAATATTGTCTTGGGAAGTGTCAACAGGATCACGATGAGAGAGGGCGTTGACCAGGGCCATCTGAGTGCCAGGAAGAACTTTCCAAAGAATGTTGAAGTCTTGGAGGAAAAAGGACCAGTGAGCTTGGCGATGGGAGAGTTTATGTGGGTCCTTGAGGTAGGAAAGGTTCTTATGGTCTGTAATAACTGTGATGGGATGGGTGGTACCGAGGATATAGTGACGCCATTCAGAGAGAGCGAGGATAACAGCGAGAAGCTCACGATCATAGATATTGTAATTATGTTTGGCAAGGGCGAATGTTCGAGAGAAGTAAGCGTAAGGATGAAGGTCTCCGTTGGTATCGGCTTGGAGAAGAACTGCACCTGCGGCAAGGAGGGAAGCATCTGTCATGATGGAGAACAGACGAGTGACATTGGGGATGGCCAGGACAGGAGAAGTGGAGAAGGTGGCCTTAAGGAATTCAAAGGCACGTTGTTGCAGAGGGGTCCAAAGCCAGGGTTGATCTTTCCGGGTGAGTAAGGTCAATGGAGCGATGGTGTTAGAGAAGTTGGGAATAAACTTCCGATAGAAGTTAGCAAAACCAAGGAAAGAACGGATGTCCTTGACGGAAGTAGGCAGTTGCCAGTCATGGATGGCAGCGGTTTTGATGGGATCCATCCGGACTTGTCCTTGGCCTATGATCATACCGAGGAATTCAATGCGAGGGGTATCAAAGGTGCATTTCGATATTTTGAGGAAAAGGTTATGCTCATGAAGACAAAGGAGAACACGTCGAGTGCATTCGTGGTGGAGAGCGAGATCACCGTTCATATGGATTCCGAGGTTGTCCATGTATACTTCGAGTCATCCTTCAGCAATCATGTCGGCAAAGACATGATTCATGAAAGCCTGGAAGGTGGGAGGGGCGTTGCAGAAACCAAAGAACATGACGGTGGGTTCAAAGAGCCCAAAGGGAGTGACAAACACGGCTTTCCATTGGTCAGCTTCTTTGATCCTAACATTGTTGTATCCCCAACGGATGTCGAACTTAGTGAACCAGGTGGAGTTCTTCATCTGGTCAATGAAAGGAGGGATAAGGGGGAGTGGGTATGCATTGCGGACCGTGTGGGAATTCAGGTACTGATAGTCCTGACAAGGGCGGAGAGAACCGTCCTTTTTAGGGACGAAGAAGAAAGGCATGGCTTGAGAAGATTTAGATGGGATGATACGTCCGGTCTTAAGATGTTCATCGATAAAAGCTCGGCATGTATCTTGCTCTTTCGGGTTCAGAGGGTAAACCTTGGCGATTTTTGGGACGAAAGACGGTTTCAGTTCTATGGTGTGATCAAATGAGCAATGTGGGGGGAGTTGATCATAAGTCTTTTCAGAAAAGACATCGTCAAAGTCCTTGCACCAAGGAGGGAGCGAAGTTTCAAGTGGTTTGTTTTCTTGTGCGAGTTTGGTGGACAAGGTGATCTTGTTGATTGTTTCGCTTTGGGGGTGGTACTCACTAGGAGACACATCAACCCCATCAGGATAACGTTCAGCAAATAAGGAGGAGATTTCGTGATCAACATCAAGGTCAAGGAGGCGAAGGAGGTAACGTCAGGGAGGTTCTTCTACAGGGGGAGAGCTGAAGGGAATGTGAGGGAAGGAGAGGATGTGGGAGGCCCAGTCAATCTGAGGATTTCGATTTTAGCCAAGGCATGCCTAAAATGATTTGTTTCCGTTTGAGGGAAACAACCATGAGTTCGAGATGTTCGGGTCGTTTGGCGATGTGGACGAGGGGTTTGGCTTTCCACAAAATGGTACCTCTCTTGTTGAGAGTACCATCAACATTGTATGCTTCAATAGAGTTAGGGAGATGTATCATAGGAAAGTTCATGTGAGAGAGGAGTCCAAGGTCGATGAAGTTTCCGGTGGCACCGGAATCGATGAGGGTGGTGGTGATGACGGTTTGGTTACTGACTTGTAGCTTTATGGGGAAATGAAAAGTTCGTTCATTTCGCGGTGCTACAAGTACATGGTGAATATCAAGGGAAGAAGACGTCGGTGCGACTCCCTGGTTCAAAAATCCTGATTAATGTTTAACACTGAGACTTCTTCTTTAGTGGGTACGGAGTCCTCGTAACACATCTGGAGGACTTGGAGGATCTCTCCTTCATCCTTTCCCTGGGTCTTGAGGGAGTTAACGAAGGAAGAGAGGTCAGAGGGGGTCGTAGTGGTGGCGGGGGTAGAAGAAGTCGTGGCAGCGGGGGTGGAAGAAGTAGTGTCCGCGGCACAAATGTTTTGGGGATGAGTGGTTGGATGGCAAGATGGGCGAGTAAAAGGATTCTTGCATTGGTTGGCATTATGTTCCGTGTTGCGGCAATGGAAGCAACGGCCTTCTCGAATGCATTTAGCACATTCCTGAGGGTTAAGTTTGGCAATTGTGATGGCGTCAACGTCCATTGCATTGGGATCATGGGAGGAAGGAGATGGGCAAGAAAATGTGGAGGGTCTGCCTCCTTTCAAGGCGAGGATACGCATCTTCTGCGCATGGAATGTCTTAGCCTTCTTAATCCACTCCTTAACGATAGTGGGGATGGTTGCCATGGAAAGAATCATAGTTGCAAGTTGTTGGTCAAGCCCCAAAAAGAATTGGTTGATGAGGGTGACGTTGTCGGTGATACCTGCACGGGCGGAGAGGTTCTGAAAGTTGGTGATGTATTTTTGGAATCTATCATCATGGACTCCATCAGGGTGGCAGAAGGACTTCTGTGTGAGTTTCAAAAGTTCATGGTGGGCGGTGGCTTTGGTGTCAAAGGGGAAGAATGTGGATTCGAAGTTCTCGGTGAATTTGTCGAAGGTGAGATCAACAGGGTCGGCGTGAACATCGGCCATTTTATCATATCACATCTTGGAGAAGGAGACTCCACATCCTTGGCTCATTTTGTTTAATGTGGTCATGATGTGTTGGGAGTCGAGGGTGTAAATATCTTTATTGATAGCAAAGTATGCGCGCATGGCTTTGATCCATCGCATTGCATCAGCGGGTTCTCCAGAAAAGTCAGTGGGGAGGGCTGCTTTCAGCTCAGTGGATGTGCAAGACATGGGGACAGGGATAGTTTCACTGGGGGTTCGAGGAGGTACTGGGGTACAAGGTTGTTGAGGGGTTCCAGGTGATTGAGGGGGTACAGGGATTAAGGCCTGGTACAGGTTCACAGTAGCGCAAGGGGGTTCAATGGGTTCCAGGTCTTGGGAGGCGATGTCGATGTCTGAGGATTCTTCTTCATCAGGTGGCAGCCCGAAGGCACGTCAAAGAGCATGGTTGGAAATCTTTCCAATGGTGGGGGTGTCCTACTCCTGAATAGGAGGGACAAAAGGATATTCTCGTTCTTTTGTTACGCGAAGCATACACAAAGAATGGTCTCGAGGGATTACTTCTCTGGAGGTACTCACAAAGAGACTCAAGGTCAGAGCAAGTACTAGGGTCTAGAGTTCTCGAAGGACGAAGTACGAAAGCCTGAGTCAACCGGACGTCAGGGATTTACGAGGAAGACGAAGGACGAAGGACTGAGTCGATCAGACTGCAGGATTCAAGAGTACACTATGATTGCATAGAACGAGAATGAGAATACAGGTACTCGACAGGTAGGTATAAGTACTAAGGGGCACGTCATCGTGGAATGGTGAGGAAGGAAAGAGAACGATGATGTAAATGTACGCATCATCCACAGTAACACGAGGAAGAGATAGGAACTATGAGGCCGACGTAAGAGAATCGGCCGAGGAGATAGTCGTCCATAGAACAAGAAAGAAAAGATCAAAGAAGTACAAATGTAGAGTGAAAAGGGCTAATCAGTAAAAGGCCAGCATCCCATATCGTCCGCGAGAGACCAAGGAAAAGGTGTACTCGTCGAGGGAAGAGAAAAAGATAAAGACGAGGGAAAAGGAGAAAAACTGTAACATGCACTCTCTCATTATATGTCTCAGCTACCAGAGTCCTTCAAAAAGTTCTTATTGTTCATCTCTGACAAGAAAGACAATCACGACCTTCTCACACATTCCAAGCAAGAACTCATTCAAGCAATCTGGAGGATTTTACTCAATGATGAATTTGTCAATGCTTATAAGAATGGTGTTGTCATGAAGTGCTTTGATGAGATCCTCAGGAGAGTTTATCCCTGAATATTTACTTACTCTGCTGATTATCCTGAAAAGTAAGTGATCCATCATGCATCTTCCTTGTGTTCTTGATGCTGAACTCCACAAAGGGTCCTATTTGCCACCATTCGGGACAAAGGCCACTGTCCTTGTCCTCGCTGCCTGGTTCCTAAATTGGTGTTTCATCACACAGGATTTGTCAGAGACCTGGCAGCCAGGACTTCCTATGCCAGAACTTACCTTCATGAGAAGATTGCACTTGCGTGACATGCAATCTATGAGCTTGGCCAGCCTTTGAAGGGCACAACCATAGAAACCATTCTCAAAAACAAATCCCTAGTCCCTACCCTGGTATGAACATTTGATTGATGTTACACCATCAATAACCCTAATGATGCTTCCCAGAACTCCTTTTGCAAGCAACTATCATCCTTAGGCTTCAACCTCTTCAATCACCTGGTCATGAATTTGTTGCATGAGTTCGAGCTTGGAGTCTTGAAGAGCATTCTAAAATACTTGTTCCAAATAGTGTATGCTATTGATGCTCACAGGATTGAGATACTCAATGAATGGTAATCTGAAGGACCCTTCCTCAAAACAGTTTCTAACATACATCACCTTAGGTTCATGCAGATTTCTTCCTTCAGTCTCAACACCATCCACTGTTTTCTGTTATGATTGCTGGTATTTGCCCCTATTTTTCCCTTATTTATCTCTATTTCTCTGGGCTTTCTACAAAGCATTCCGCTAAATAGCCCCTATCATTCATTGATCTCACCACACTTGTTCAATAACGACCACATGACTATTTGGTCACATGATATCACATGATACCCTAATGACATCACATGACATCATGCTCCCACGCTCTCACATGACACATCAGCTCGTCTTGCATGTATACTGCCATGCACAGCCTTTGCCTCATGTCATACCATGTGGACACACACACACAGCATCATGGTTATGCTCTCTATCATTGTGACACACTCTGACTCATCGTGTTTCCCACGACTCACCATGACTCATCACAACACAGCCATGCACTGCCACGCCATAGCATCGCATTGCCACAAGGCTATACTTTAACTCGTCCTGGCTCATCACACAGCCTCGTCACTGCCTTACATTGCTACGCATTGCCTTGCACTGCTCCGCACTGCCACACTGGTATCCTCGGCCTCATGTCATGCCTCATGACCTTATCTATGACTCATGATGACTCTCACACAGCCTTGTGTCTCATGTCCTCGGCTATGTTCCTTCATGACTCATTATGATTCATATCACAGCCTCGCACTGCCTTATAGCTATGCTCGGCTATGCTTATGACTCACCATGACTACTCATGACTCATGCCTTATCTCTTATCATGCTTATCTATGAGTCACTCCCTTATCATGCCTCACCTTCACCACATGTGCACTGCTATGCATTGCCCTCATGCCTCGTTTCCCTCGGCATCCACAGTTATGCCTTATCGCAGCCTCATGTGTTGAACGAACTCGTATTATACGGTAGTAGTTCATTTATAGTAGTTAGTTCACACACACTTCATGTAGCGTATATAGCTTTCGGACTCAGTCATCTGAGTTCTAATTGACTCTTGACCAGCAACTGCTATCATCTCTGAGTTACTACACACAGCAGGTAAGCCAAGTAACTGCGTACTGCATGCTTCCGACAGGTTATGAGCCCTGGTGATCGTGCTGTGCGACTTGCTCGCCACCGTCACTTGGTTTTTCCTGCTCCCGCCCTCAGATGCGCTATGCGCTCTCTGGTGCGCTTCTACGCCCCAGAAGAGGAAGAAGTCGAAATCCCTTTTGAGGATTATTTCAACCTGGATGACGGATTCGAGGATGACACGTATGTCTCTTCCTCACCCCACTCACATCTCTCAGACACTGATGAGCGATTCCCATATTCGCCACAGTATGTAGATTTCATTCTATCGTCTGTAGTAGATAGTGATGCAATAGACATTGTTTCTACGCTCCCTTACTCCCTGTGTGACGGCTGTGAGAACCATAACACCAAAGGAAAAGGGAAAATGCGTGCGCACAAAGAGGACGCAGAAATGTGGCTCCTTGACTCTGGAGCTTCGGCTCACTTCACCAACAACTTCAATGCTTTCGTCGAGTATCAGGCCTACCGCGAACCCCGCTACACCCAAACAGCGAATGGCAAAGTGCCAGTCTTAGGCGAAGGCAGCGTCCTTATCCGCTACAAGGAGAATGTTGTGCGACTATCGCCAACTATCTACATGCCAGATTGTACTATCAATCTCATCTCTCTTGGCACACTCCTTAAGGACAATTGCCTATACGCTCAAAGCGCTGAAGGCTTTATGCACATCATCGATGATTGCACTAAGCGCGACCTGATCAGCTTCCACTCTCATGGAAGCAGTACTATGTACTGGGTGAGAGCCCCCATCGTCCATGAACACACTAAAGCGAATATTGACATGATCGCCGTGGACTATGAACTGCTCCATCGCCGCCTCGGACACCCCTCAAAGGATGTACTAAGAGCTGCGCGAAAACATATAAGAGACTTCCCAAGCGTAACTATTCCGCCCGTGGAACCAGTTTGCCCTGGCTGCCAACTAGGCAAACAACCCAACCGTCCCTTCATAGCGAATGATATTCGCGCAAAGAGACCCTTTGAACTCATACACTCTGATCTAAAGTCTTTCGAGACTGAATCTTACCATAGATCGAGGTATATCATCGTCTTTTATGATGATTACACGTCCCAAGGATGGATCAAACCCCTCCGGACTAAGGACCAGGCACTTGCTGCCACCAAAGAGTTCATAAAGTACATCAATAATCAGTACTCCGCCTCCATAAAAGGCTGGATGTCCGATGCAGGGGGAGAATACAAATCAAAAGCCTTTGGGCAGCTAATGCGCGACAATGGCATTCATATCTATGAGTCTGTGCCTCACACCCCACAACAAAATGGACGTGCTGAACGATTCATTCGCACTTTGATGGACAAAGCTCAGGCTATGCGTCTTCACGCTTGCCTACCTGATTCTTACTGGGAGTTTGCTATCCAGCATGCGGTACATGTATACAACCGCACTCCCAAACGAGGTTTAAACTGGAGGACACCTCATGAACTTCTAAACAAAGTTCCTCCAACAATTTCTCATCTACACGTCTTTGGATGCGCTGCGTATGTTCACCTTCCAGTGGACACTCGTGGGGGCAAGCTGCAGCCCAAATCGCAGCTAATGATTTACCTAGGAATTCCACCAGGTAACGAGCGCAACTATTTATTCATGCGCCCTAACAACGCGCTACATACGTATGCGCATGCCATTTTTGATGAGAACCTATTCCCTCGATGTCCAGGGGCTCGGCCTCACAAGCCGGTAAGTGCGCCCCCACAACCCCATAAACATCCGAGACCACCCTCGCACCCGCACTCTGATGCGGAAAGCGACGATGACGGTTTACAGGGATTTCCTGAGCGAACTCGCCGTGTCCCTCCAAACCCAAGTCTGCTACCTTCTGAGCGAAACCCTTCGCCTGAACCGGTTGCCCCGGAACGAACGCCCTCCCCTCCTCGTACCCCTCCTAGGAGACTCCCTCCTTTGGATGCCCCTCCCGCCTTACCACGCCGTTCTGAGCGTATCAGGCAGCCACCCCGCCGCCCAGGCAACATTTATGGAGAACGCCGTAACCCGGTACAACAAATAAAAGAAATTGAGCACGATTCGCGCTGGAAAGACCTAACCGGTCAATCCACTCCTCCTGTGCCGGAAACACCCAACGTTCCCGGTGTCATGCCTCCATCCCCCACTCCCTCTGAGGACGACGTCGAACGCATGATCCGGGAAGGGGGAGACGCTATGGTATTATACCTATGCGCAAAGGCAGTACCCCTCGACGAAAGGCCTAACAAGCCTAATTACCGAGAATGGTCATACAGAGACCTTCTACGCCTACCTGAATCAGAGCAAAAGCAATGGTTCAAAGCGTGCGAAACAGAACTAGACATGCTGAAACAACGCAAAGTCTTTGAAGTCTCTGATCGCCCCACTGGCCGAAAGGTCATTAAGAATCGATGGGTTTTTGATGAAAAATCCGATGGCCGTAAACATGCCCGACTAGTAGCGAAAGGATTCTCGCAAGTCGAAGGTCTTGATTTTGATCAGATCTTCAGTCCAGTCGTAAGATTCGAAACAGTGCGATGCATGCTCGCCCTAGCCGCCTTAGAGAACTGGCATCTGTCCGGACTCGATGTGCGATCTGCCTATCTATATGGCAAATTAGATGAGGAAATCTACATGGAATTCCCAGAAGGCTTTGCGCCTCCTCATCTTAAAAACAAAGTTCTCAGATTACTCCACGCCCTGTATGGGCTTAAACAAGCAGGTTTAGCTTGGTGGAACGAGCTCAACCAATCAATGAGAGAACTAGGCTTTGAGCGACTCCAAACAGACGCCGGCCTCTTTATATACAGAGAAGCAAACCAAATCGTCGTAGCTATAATCTACGTAGACGATGCTCTCTTCTGTGGCCCCTCAAAAGCCTTTGTCGAGAAAGTCAAGGCTACCTTTATGAAGAGGTGGGAATGCCGCAATCTCGGAGATGCACGTGAATTCCTCCGAATGAACATTCATCGAGTTGATCGCCGGTTACATATTGACCAGCGCGAATACCTCGAGAAAGTACTAGAGCGATGCGAAATGATCAACGCAAAACCCGCTCGTACACCTTTACCTCAAGGTTACCAACCTGAGAAGAACACAGCCCCTGTCAATGCGGAACTTCGGACGCGATTCCAGACAGTTATCGGCTCGTTGTTATACCTTATGCTTGGTACTCGCCCAGACATTGCTTATGCAGTCACCCAGATGGCACGACAATCTGCCAACCCATCACAGGAGCACTTAGACAAGGCCCTGTACATTTGCCGTTACCTACTTGGCACTCGCGACTACTCGCTTGTGTATGACGGTTCCTCTGGATGCGGTATCACCGCCTGTACTGACTCCGATTGGGGAGCAGATCCAGAGACTCGCCACTCCCAAATGGGATTCTATTTAAAGTTGGCGAATGGTGTTTTCCTCTGGAACTCACACTTACAAAAGACCACAGCCCTCTCTTCTACAGAGGCTGAATACATGGCCTTGAGCGATTGTTCTCGCCAGGTCATATGGGTTAAACAAATGTTTGAGGAATTAGGGTTTCACCTAAAACCCATTCCTATCTGTGGCGACAATCAAGGTTCTATTTTTATAGCTAACAATCCTGTCACCGAACGTTGCACCAAACACATACCCATTCGCTACCATTTTGTACGCGATGCTGTAACTAATCAGCAAGTAGAGATCTTCTATATCGAAGGGACTGACAATCCTGCCGATATGTTCACCAAGAACCTCGGATATGTCAAATTCGAGCAGTGTAGATCTCAAATTGGTTTAGATATAAAAACCGCAGTTAGCAGGACTAACTAGCGATACATATCACTACCACCTAATGCTTACGCGATTACCATGCGCTTAGCAAGGGGGAGTGTTGAACGAACTCGTATTACACGGTAGTAGTTCATTTATAGTAGTTAGTTCACATGCACTTCATGTAGCGTATATAGCTTTCGGACTCAGTCATCTGAGTTCTAATTGACTCTTGACCAGCAACCGCTATCATCTCTGAGTTACTACACACAGCAGGTAAGCCAAGTAACTGCGTACTACATGCTTCCGACATCATGCACATATGGCTATGCAGATACACATGCCTATCATTATTCTCATTGGACCATATACCTATGGCTATACATATGGCTATGCTTATCTCTAACTCATGTATGCAACGTACACACAGCCTCGCATTGCCTCATGGCTATGCTCGGTTCCACCTTGACTCAGTATGACTCCCTCTGACTCACACTGACTCACAGGGCTGTGTCCGGACTCTCTAGACATAGCTTATTACCATAGATAGATACTGTATAGTACCAAACATGTACAAACCCTAGATAGTATATAAACCCCCAGGTAGACTGCGACTGGCCCCCCAGTCTTGTCCTCCTGGAGTTCTCCCAAAACCCATCTGCGCTTGACCGCCACCCTAACTAGTGCAGCTACCAACTAGCTCTAGTCAAGTGCGCTGCTGGTCGGCCTTGCTAGGTACAGCAAGCCCCTGGTGGGCATTGATGTTTCATTAGGACAAGACTATTAACTGATCCCTGGGTTAGCCACTCACCGATCATTGGTAGTGAATGGTAGAAAAGTGTAGGAGTAGTCGAAGCTGGGTCTATGACATGGACACCTGGGAAGGCCATGTTCCGAAGCCCTTAGACAGGTCCTTCACCGTTGAACTTTGGCAACAGTTCATAATTGCCCACTGTGAAGCACGTGGTCAGAAACACCCACAGAGACTGAAGGAAGGTTGCCGGATGAAGAAGGAATACAGTTCCTCCCAACATAAAACCACAGAGGAGACATTGGCTACATTAGACTCCCCTCCCTGCCCCGGCACTACAGATAGTGAACCAGGAGGCGAAGTTCTTGGGTTAGCTCCCCGGGAATAAAAGTCTAAACTGGACAAGAAGACGTCCCACCTAGACAGTACTAGGTAAGGTAGCAAAGGCACTAAAGTTATCGTGCAAGGTTTAAAACGCCTGTACCCTTGGAGTACAAAGAACGAACAAGAGAAGTTCACCTCGCTCTGCAAGGTATAGTATCAAGGAGCTTACCATCCTACCTGATAAATGGTTAGGGTCCTGAACCACCCGCTGCGCTGACTGCACAAAGGTTAAGGTGCATACTAGCATGCTTTTGATCTGGTATTAAGAGAGAGTCTCAAGCCATAAGGAGAACGAAATGGTCACATAAGTGCAAAGTAGGCCAGTGCCGTGACTATTACCTTTGTGATGGGACAAGTCACTCATTTCATTCAGATATTTATAACCATGGACATTATGGCATTACGCCTTGGATATATCTGGCATATCCCTACTCACGACTTCATCAACGACATCTCATGACAAACCATTTCGGTTTATACCCCACTCGTTCACTCGTTCCAATTGGAGGACAAGCTTCATTGCTTCGCTGACAATTTGATATTGTTCTGCTCCATACCCCACGGACGTATACCCCACACACATTTTCATTAGAACCCTGGCTCTTTCATTAGGACAGCCATTCTAAAGAAGACTCACACGTTCTTTACAAACCCCACAAAAGAAGATTAATATCTTCCCCACATTCATTTGTTGTAAAAACAAAACCCTTACAAGTGGAATCAGCCCACTTATCAAAAAGGATATTCACACAGCGAGCAATAATCCAACGCTGTATATATCTCGTTCTCTAAAGACTTGAACGAAATATAGGCTCTATTACGAAGAGGCATTTAGTAGTCTACTATCGTATGGCTCATATACGACAAAGAGGCATTCACTTGTCAACTATCATATGAACATGCAAAACCAACTACATAGGCTTATGCAACAGGCATTTGCTGAAGGCTACGAGTTCGGTTACGTGACAGGATTAGTGTTTAGTCAAAACCTCGACGGTTCCCTGAATCGGTCAGAGCAGAGACACACTCTTCCTCGGACAGATCAAAGAAGACCAACTGAGAGATCAAATATCTCAGTGCTTCATCATCAGTCCCCGCCTGCAGACTATTTGTCAGTCTACGAATTATCTGTTCGGCCCCCTCTTCCATCCTCGCACTGGAGATTCCTCACAGAAAATCCAGCTACCCTCTTGGTAACGCATTGTATCTTTCTCAATATTGAAAGGATACTCACCATTGAACATTGAAGATTCAACATTGATAGTTCTATGCCCTCACTTAACGAAGAACGTTCTGCAAGAGACTTAACAATCTCGTCATCTCCATTAGACTCATTGCACACTCAAAGCGGTATAGATGATTACCCGCTGTCATCACAGTTATCAGTACTCACCACTGTTGACGACATCCTCTCTAAGTTTGAAGAAACTTTTGACCACAAAATTCTTCACCCACACTCCTTGAAATTTGAAGAAGCTTCTAAACAAAGTTCTTTACCCCTGACTCAAGAAAGACGAAACTCTGAATCTTCTGACACAGAGTCCATTCTTTCGTCATCATCCCCAGGAAGGAATAATCGTCTCTCATCCTCCCTGAATCCAACATTTGGTGTAGTTCCTATGGACATTGAACATATACCCCAAGTCATTGCCTCTTCAGTGGTACAGGCACATTGGATCAGATCCACTGGTGATCAGAACCAGCAGATTTCTAGATTCATCGTAACAGCTGAAACACTTTGGTTACAAGAAACCATTGACCGTCTCAACGGACTACGACCCGGTCGCCTCATTGACACAGAGACACCACGAGTAATTTCATCAGATGCAGCTCGTCAGCTTGAAATTGACAGACATTTAAGGTTCAGTAGAATCATTGCTGAAGAATGAAACAGAGAAAGAAGACACAAAGTCCTCTAGTTCTTTAGGACACTCTTCTGCCTTCATTAAACTTCATTAGAAAAGACATTGAAGAAAACTTCAACGCTTTGGTTCATGAAACACTCGTCTCCCTCACTCCCACTCATGACCTTACAACTCTATTGAACTGAGACATCAGTTGTAAAACTACCCACATTCCTTACAAAATGACACTTGTTTTTCAAGACAATCATTAGAACTTATCTTGCTACAACAAGATACCCACACTCTTTTGATTCATTAGGTTAAGAAACGATCAGTGTTTCTTTGCCACAAACAAAGAATCGGTTTGACCACAATCATGGCATTCAATCCATTTAACTCTACACAGTTCCTCGTGGATCTATATGAGTGTAAAACAGAAGATGAATGTCTAGAATTCATCGACTCACAGTATGAGTTTACCCAAACTTATACTATGGCTCTACGCACAGAATCAGCATACCTCAAGTTTGAATTGGAAAAAGCTCAAGAGCTACTGAACAAAGCTCATGCACAGATTGCAAATCTTACTTCAACACGAACGTCGCTCGACATATTTATCGACCCCGGTAGATTCAACGAACAACGTGAAACCTTTGAAGTTTGGTGGACAAAGATGCAAGCCTGGCTTGTACTGCATTCTGATAGCATTTGCCCTGGATCATATGACGCAGTAGTCGCAGTCTTATCAAGATTGACTGGACCTTCCGCACTCATATTTGAGCATCCTCGCACTGAGCTCAGAATGCTCTATACTTGGGATGACCTCTTAAATGAGATCTCATCCACAAGAGCTACAAACTTTCGGAATTTGTTCGGATCTCTCACAAATGAAATACCCTCACCTATTCATGACAATAGTATCCTTCAAGATCAAGTGGATACCTGTTTAGAACACGGTGCAGAACTTGATGAACAGTTTGAGTTCCTTGGAATTCTTAAATCCAAGAAATCCATTGCAAATTACTCTAACTATTCTCAAGACGAGATCGTTCAAAGACCAGAAGTCCCTTCCTCCTCAAACACAAGACGTGCAGACACCCTCATGGCAAAGCCTCACGTACATCATCTAGAACAACAGGAACAAGACAGTTCCCATGATGATACATTTGTCTCTTATCAAGAATCATTTGGTTCATATGACGAACCTTATGAACATATGTCACGAACATATGGTTCAAATGACGAACCTTTGCCTGACACTTTTCCTTCCCTTACCACACCCAAGTTGGTCAGAAAACCCACAACCAAGAAATATTTTAATTGTGGCGAAATTGGTCACATTATCTGAAACTGTGGAAAATCAACGACCAAGTCCCCTTGTTGTGGTTACCCTCAAGGAAAGCATCATGCTCAATGTTCAAGACATCCGAAGATACAAAGTCATATTCCCTATGACTTAGAATATCGACCTGTACGATACTCGAAGAAAAGAAATGTTCAAAGATCAAAGGATCAGTTCCCCTGAAAAGGAATACAATCTTATGATCTCAAGACTTGAACATTAGAAGAAAAGAAAACAGAAGTACTTTGAAGAATTGTCCTATGCTCTCATCCCTTGCTCTTCATTTTCATTTTCATTTCTCGCTTTCGACTCATATGTTACTATTGACTGTAATCCTAATCACATCTACAGCCAAGTGGAGTCTTTAGCTAGCCTGAAGCTCGGTTGAGGCTATATCAACACTTCATTCCACTTCCCCTTTCATTTCCTTCTACACCTTTCCTCTGATAATTGTTATGAAGTGTTAAACACACTTCCCCTCAAGAGAAGTCTAATCTTTCATGTTGTCTCTTTGAACCCGCATCGAAACACATGATAGAACAGACACTAAACCATTGCAGTTCTATTGGTCTGAACTCGCGATATTCATGACAAAATCCAGTCTCGTACTTACAACGCATTCATTGACAATGATAACAGAAGCTTGCTAAATCCCGCTTGCACCTTTCATCTCGATGAACGCTCGTTTTTGCTTGACTCACAATCATTGTGCTTGATCAGGTATCATCACATTGATTACGAACTTCAGATGAAGTACAACATCTAAAGCAAACCTCTGGTAGGACTTTGCCCAAAGACTCATACCTCGTCTCATGACAGACTCGTTTCCGGACAAGTCGTCATTCAGTTCATTTGTTCTCTGAAGATAGAACTTAGAACAAGTCTTGCTGAAGAAGATCACAAGTATGCTCATGCATTCAAGCATAACTTGTTAGGGCATGAAGTATTCCCCTCTCAAGTCATGACATCAGAACATCAAGAACCCTGTGGTTCACAAGTTCAAGAGGAACTTACATTATTGGTATCGATGATGATAACAGGATTGTGATCGTAATCACAGTTGAGAGTATCATCTCGATGATTGTCGCTGCGACTACCGAAAATCTCTTCCCACAGAATCCTTAACGTTCTCTATTCCATCGTGATCATCTCATTATCACAAGTTCTCAGAACAAAATCTTGGTTCATGAAGAAAGGATTCATGTTGATGAACAATCAACATTCCGATAGTCTCATCTTTTCCTCCTTCATCCTTCCTTCACAACCATGAAAAACATACATCTTCATTGACATTTGCATTGACATTCTGACACGACTTCTTGTCACCCCTCATGACTTAACGAATCTTACGACATGTTGTCTCCTGAAAGAAGAAGAGATTCTTCAAGAGAAACCACAAGGACACATTCAGTCTTGTCTGTCGTATGGTTAAGAACGAATTTGATTCATCGCCATTGGCATGGTTATGATAACCCATACACAAGATGAACTAGTGCTCTCCTTCGGGTTGACATCCCCTTCATCAACTGGTTTGAAGAAGGAGTCCTTTGTCTCACAACAAAGCTTGACAGGACATAGACACACTTACGAAAATCACGACACTTAGATTCTTGACTCTACATGTCTGGCACATGTATAGAAGACCCCTTAGAGGATTAAGAAGGTTTTCTAGCATTCTAGCAAGCCTTGACTATCATATGATGAAGAACGAATTTGATTCATCGCCATTGGAATGGTTATGATAACCCATACACAAGACAAGATAACGACTAGATCAACTGCCTCTCAATCCGATATTCCATGCGAACATCACACCCCTTACGACTCCATATTTATAATCTAAGAAGATCAAGAAGCTTTTCAAGTATTCTGGTTAATAACTTGATCAAGTGACTCTCGATCTTATACGTCATGCACGTATTCCCTTAGACCCTACATGGACAAGTCCCCCCTAAGTATTCTGGCAATACTTGGATTCTCCTAACATGCTGGTCATGTTACCCTTAGGTCTTGTCCACGTTCCAAATATTACTTCGGTTAACGTGCAACAACTTCGGCTGATTCACCAACTTCGCGTATCGCCGGAGATCACATGACAGTTTCGGTCAGCCCGACACTTACGCAATCAATGGTCACACTGTGACGCAGCGAGGCACGAGCGTAGTCACAAGTGGTATGTCTTTGGACAAGCGACGGGCGCACACCGCGTGCCTCTTCTTTCCCGCGCCGTCACCTCGTCGCTCGTCTCCTCATCGCTCGTCCTCACCGTTTGTCACACCCACCACGCCACTCCCAGCCGCAACCCTCCGATTGTGGCGCCTCACACCTCTTCCCCACCCTGGGGCCCTGAGCGTGCAAGCCTTCCATGCCTGCCTTCTTTTGCGAGGTGGTCCCACCCGCCCTCGCAGCTCACCTATCCGGCAGGCATCAGGTTTCTGTTTCGGGCCGGAGAGCGCTACGTGCTTCCCCCAAATACCTCTCTCACATCCCTTACCTCCTTAGTTGCACTTTCATGTAAATACTTTATTTACATGTCGACCTTCGCTCCTTAATTCACGTGCATTCAGAGCAACATCCAAAGAGGAGGCCCTGATCCCCGCTTGCTCACATTCAATGGTTGACCGCTCATCCCTCGGGGTCCCGTGCACTGATCCGAAGGACCTCCATCTCCATCTCCGCTGTGGGAGGTGTCAAATTGATAAAAAGACTGTTGGATCATCGACGGTGAGTACTACTTCAGTATCTGCTATGGACCTCAAAGCTCAACTCATCATCTACAGTGAACGTGAGCGCCGACGGCGGCTCATTTTGCTCCTTGCGATGGTCATTGCACACATCACATACTACTACAAGGTTCTCTTTCTCTCGAAGCGCGAGCGTATTCCGTACCACACATCCATTTTAACAGGCGGAGGATGGATCCTCGAACTCCTCAGTGGTCACCCCGACCGTATCAAGACTTCTTTAGGTGTTTCTCACGATGTTTTTGAAGCTCTCGTTCAAGTCATGAAGGAGGATGGCTTCAAGGATTCCCGCCACGGAATTTCTGTTGAAGAGCAGCTTGGAATATTCCTCCACACCGCTGTGACAGGTCTCAGCTCCCGTCATGTCGCAGAGAGGTTCCAGCACTCTCCGACTACGATATCCAGGTACGTCCACTCAGCTTTATTCCCAGATAACAACAAACCCGACACACTACACAGATATTTCAAAGATCTGCTCGATTTCTTCTCATCTGGACATTTCTACACCTCCAATGTGAAACTACCAACCGCGGATACCCCCTTATCAACCAAGATCACAGTAGATCCCCGCTTTCGCTTCTTCGACAACTGTGTCGGAGCTGTCGATGGCACTCATATCCGGGCGTTCGTGGCCATCGA
The DNA here is from genome assembly GCA_025782845.1 of Boletus coccyginus. Lineage (NCBI taxonomy): Eukaryota > Fungi > Basidiomycota > Agaricomycetes > Boletales > Boletaceae > Boletus > Boletus coccyginus. The sequence continues at coordinate 29,022 of JAHZSR010000098.1, forward strand.
GGAGCACCTGAACATGCGAAACAGAAAGGGGTTCCTCTCCCAGAACTGCCTATTTGTCTGCAACTTTGAGCTGCTCTTCACATATGCAGTGACAGGATGGGACGGCACAACGGCAGATGCTACGATGTGGCATGATGCGCACTCCAGTGATTTGACCCTTCCCGAGGGCAAATATCTCCTTGCCGATGCCGGATTTGGTGGATCGGATGCGCTTCTTGTCCCATATCGAGGAGTCCGGTACCATTTGAAGGAATGGAGACAAGCTAACCTACGGTAAGCAAAACGAAATTGTATTACAAGTACGGTGATACTCACAAAGTGCTCTAGCCCACGAGATAAAAAGGAACTCTTCAATCTTCGACATGCCAATCTTCGAAATGTTGTCGAGCGTATTTTTGGAGTGGTCAAACGGCAATGGCGGATCCTACTCCTCCCCCCCGAATACAGCATGGATGTTCAAGCACGCATTCCGGCAGCATTGTGTGCCATTCATAATTTCATTCAGTGTCTCGATCCTGACACCTTTTTCACCCCTGAGTTCCAAGCACGCCGCTTGGAAGATACGCAAGATGATGATGATGCTGGTGATTTGGGTGCCCGTGCAGAGGGTCCTGTTACTACGGCCGAGCGGCGAAGGGCAGAGGAACGACGGGATATAATTGCAGAGCGAATGTGGCAGGATTACTGCCGGGAATCAAGGGAACGGGGATATGAACATATGTAACTATCTACAGTGTATCTACATGTTGTTTCCAAGACTTGAGAGACTTGAAAGGACAGCCGTTCCTCGAACATACTCTCTTATAGTGGGAAGCCCATAGGTCATGTGACAGGCTGGCCAACAAACACCGCACTGTCTCCTGCAATCATACCTATATCTCACTCAAGCAATGTCCAGTGCAGAAAGCAACCCGCTATCGAACAGGTCAGGATCACGGTCATCACGGTCACGCCGTTCTGTCAGAGGTGCCACGGCAGAAACAAGTAATGTGCCAGGTGACAAAGGCAAAGGCAGATCAAGTCGTTCGGCAGGCCGAACCTCATGGACTCCAGTTGAAATCGATGAATTCGTCAAGTTGATTGTATCGCACCATGCATCAGCTGGAGACAACAATTTCAAGGAGGAGACTTTCAACAAGGTCGCATCAGAACTGAATCGAAAATTTCCTTCTCAACGGGTACCGAAGACGAGCAAGTCTTGCCGATCAAAGTGGGGAAATGTACGTTTTCACAATGTCTTATTGTTATAGTATAATTCCATCTATTGACATACATATATTCAAAGATCAAGAGTGAACATACGCTCATCAGTCAGATCAAAGCTGCATCCGGCTTTCACTATGACGATGTCAATGGGGCCGCGATCAATGACGATGCTACTCGAACAGCATGGGAGGACTTTTGTAAGGTATGTAGGGTGCTCAATCTCAAACCGGGTTTTTTTCGGCCTAACTATTTTTTCAGTTGCGTCCAGGTGCGGCAAAGTACGAGGGAAATCCATGGCCCTACTGGAATGATGTATCCCCCCTTATGTCCGTTATTCCCAAGAGGACACACCTTCATCGTCCTATGGCGACCCAATCAAAGCGAAAACGGAACAGACCTTCTGCAGACGCCACCACCAGCCCCCATCAGTCAACAAGTGGTATTCCTATGAACCAGCTAGCCAATATGACCGTTCGCGACAACGGTTTGATTTCCCCCTCAGGCAGCTCTATTCCTCAGGCTTCTGAGCCACCGGCAGATCCAAATTTGATTCCCCCATCCGCTCCATCTTCATCTTTTTCCCACCCCCCACAATCCACTGTTTCTATGGCGTCAATGGGAATGATGACTAGTGTCAGCCAGAGGAAACAGGAGGGCAGTGCCGCTGGATCTGTTGGGTCAGAAAGGAAGAGAAAGGCAGAAAGTGTAGTCGGATCACATACTGGGACAGAAAGTTCAGTGAAACGATCTCGCCCGATGTCTGCGACTGCACAAGCCCAAACCAGTGGGGCTAACGCATTGGAAAAACTGTCCACTTTCTTTGATAGTTTGGACCCTGCAGCCCTGTTCGAACCGGTCTCCCTTGCCTCGTTAGGACTTCCGCAGATGCATCTTCGCCCCGCCCCCCCATCTAATATTCTGCCAACTCAACCTCCAGACGATGACTATATCGAGCAAGCTGCGGAGGCGCTCATGACATTCAAGCTCACTCCATCGGAGAACAATGACCTTGCAAATTATATGAGCGACCCACAGAATAAAACACGGATCAGATTTTTCCTCAAATTTGATGTGCCATCGCGTGACTTGTGGATCAAGAACACACTGGCCGAAATCCAGGCTAAAAAGGACTATGATACAGAACATGCGAATATGTAGCTAGCACTGTCAATGTACACAACCTCAGCGAACGTATGTAGTACTATGACATGTAGTACCATTGTTGATTTGTGTCGACCGGAACTGTCACCGAAACTGTCATGTGATCTCCGGCGCTATGCGAAGTTGAAGAATCAGCCGAAGTTGTTGCACATTAACCGAAGTAATATTTGGAACGTGGACAAGACCTTAGACGATAGACAAGATATCATATCTCATTCCACTCGTTCTTTCTCGTCTCTCTCCTCTTCCATCCCTTGATTACGAAGAACAGATTTGGACAAGCAAACAAAATAATGCTTTCCATTCTTCTTGTCACTAGAACAAATGGTGCTACACTTTGACAGTGCTCACCCTATGTTCATGCTCGGGATATACACATGGAAGAATATTTATCTGTGACGGTTAACCCGTTGACCTGCACCAGACTGTTTGGATGCGGATACATAGTTATTGTATATGTGATGTTAGACATTTGACCCGAGATTTGAGTTTTTACTATATTCCCACGGTCCAAATGCTTAGCTAATTGAGGGACATATGGACCATACTGTCTAGTATGTATCCCTATTTTTTTCTTATTTGTTCATTCACATGTTGTGGAGAAACAAAATGATTTCTCCCAACATACTTTTATTACTACCTACAACTACTTAGCAAACCATTTTCTTAATATCTCTTTTATCCTTGAGTACTTAGCCAAGTGTCAGAGAAGCAATTGGAGCATGTGACCTCAGTTGCGAATCACCTGACTCAGATCATGTGACCTTGCACAGCATGAGTCATAATGAGTCAATATGAGTCAAAGTGAGTCAGATGAGGACTAGCCAAAGCACTGCCCCTAGACTAGCAGAATGATCATGTGACCTGCACAGCATGAGTCATAATGAGTCATAATGAGTCGGCATGAGTCAGTATGAGTCATTGCCAAGCCAAAGGCTATTTTTAGCTCATTGCAAGTCATTTTCTGACAGGTTGAGTCAAAGTGAGTCAGTATGAGTCAGTATGAGTCATATCTTGGCACAGCCACCTCGGAACCGAAGGTAGCACAGCCACATGTAAACTACTATATAAGGAGCGCGATTCAGCCCCATTTGGCAGGTTCCCTCTTTTAGGAAAAAGGTTCCTACTTGAGTAAATCTCAACCAACGAGTGCTCACAAGTGCACCCCTCTACAAACAAACAGTGAGGCTGTGTACAGTAATTCCCACGCTATAAATAGAACTACTTAGACCCAAGTTAGGAGTATACTGTATCCCTTAGGATAGGGACAGTTAGGACACCTTTAGGGAGAAAACCCCAGAGCGGGCAACTAAAGGGAATAGATCCCCAGCTAGTAGGGAGACCTAATAGTTCATTAGTACCCTGGGAAAGGGTCGAGTCGAGCACATTTAAGCTGATTGCCAACTCCTTAGTATATAATAGATTCAGTTTAGGAAAAGCTGTTCTGTGTGACTAAGTGACGTGTGTGAATCAGTAAGCGAAAGTGAAGCATATTTACGCTACCTACCCAATTGAGCATTCCTAATCGACTGGAGCTAATTGGCATCTTAGGGAAATAACCCTAGTCACTACAGAGTACCCTTCTAGCAACCCAAGAAGTTGTCTAGACCATTCCCCCAACTATCCAGTATACAATTTGTACACCACCCCAGCTGAAATCCAGACCCTCAACAGTTTGCTGAACCCCCAATCATCCTCAACCTCATTGACGATTGACGAACAAACCATGTGCCTGATAGTCAACCCCTTTCTACGAGATTGATACTTATTTCTAGTACCAACTCGACCAGGGAAGAGTACTCTCTTCACCTCACTAAAGGTTTACTACCCGTGGAGATAAGATTGGTTGTCTGGTAAGCGTTTTCTTAGCGTTTCTACTGATCTTATCTAGAAGAAGACAACTGGAGCCCACCGCGTCCGCAGGGAACGGAAAACAATCGTCCCCGATTGTTCATTCAATCAAGGATAATCAAGTTGGGGTCTTCCATTAGCCCTTTGCTGTCCCTGATTAGGAGGGGGAGCTTCTTCCTCCTCTGGTTCAGGGGATGGTTCATTCTGAGTCAATTCACGAAGAACTCTCTCCATGTCTGCTATGGGCGGAAATGGGGGTTCTAAGAAATGAATTAACTCCATTCTATCTTCTAACAGTCCATGCCTAATCGGGTCAACTTGCCTAATTCGGGAATATAGGTCATTATGATACCGATTACAAAGGCGGGCATGTCTGTAGATTGCATGGCAGTAGATACAATGCCATTGCACTATAGGTGTTCCTCAGTTGCGACCTTGAGTAATCACTCGTACAGTAGCATGGTATCGAATTTGGTTATCTTCTCCTTGCTCACAGACGTGGTGCATGAGCTCGGTGTGTAGGAATTGTAGGATATGTTCAAGCAATTGTTGTTGCTTGCGAAGATCTAGTACTTCCTGTACTATTCCATTAGCTTCAGCCATTTGTGTCTGATGGTATTATGGCTGTTGCTTTGTGTAAGATAATATGACTATGTTTGGGTTAGAACTCCCTATTGTTTATGACGGTATTTAGGGGCACTGATCTCCAATAATATATAGATACTGAAGATGGGAATTAAGGTAATGGCTGTGCCTTTACAGAGCTAGGGGAAATTTCTTGACTAGTAGCTAGCTCAAGATCGAGAAATAATATTGGTGATATCGGCTAAGGTACCTCTGTTAACTTGAGCTTCGTGCTCTGGAGGGTCAGGATCTGGTGGTGGGGATTGCTCTTGTTCAGTGAATTGACGGAGGATCTCAGCTATGGTCCTTCCTGCAATTGGTGGGAATGGTGGTGATAGCAAATCCACAAGTTTTGTTCGCCTTTCTTCTTCTGGCAGATCTTTGTCACCTTCCAAACTTCTTATTCGGGTACTTAGATCGTTGTAGGTTTCAACAAATACTGTAGCGTATCAGTAGATGATTAGACAATGCTGACAATGCCAATCAGCCCAAAGGGTTCCTCGTTCTCTCCCTTCGGTCTCTACATGTACAGTAGCATGATAATAGGAGGGAGTATGATCATCATCTCGGAAGGTGTGATCATGCAACCAATCGTGTAGTGTGTTGATGATTCGGTCGCATAGATTGCGATGTAAACCTAAGTTCCAGACAGTTACATCAATATCAGCCGGTTCTGCCATATTGCTATTGCTCCTTATTCTTTATAACGGTATTTAAGGGCAAAAGTTTCCTACAGCAAGAAGGGAACTGTAACAACTACAGATGTACTGGGAATGTCGTAGGAAGTGAGAGGTCTGAGGTACACCTCGTTTAGTGTTGGTGTAAGGGTGGGAAAATAGTACACTGGGAGGAGGTGATCTGGACACTTATCTACTTGAAGCCGTCGATCTATCCATAATCGGAACTGGTGTATCAAAGACTGTACCGCAGTTAGACAGATAAGATCAAGGGGAATACGAAGTAGGAACTTGTCCGGGACTTTATCGGCTGAGTGGTAATAATGGGGCGATGGGGTAAGTTGGATGTCGATGCAATCGTGCCAATGTCCAGTGACACGTGATAGATGACCAACAAATATTGGCTCTTCCTCCATCCAGGTGTAGAGTGCGATTTGATCATCGCTGCTAGGAGGGCAAATGAATTCGTGCCCCATGGCATAGCCAGTGTGGGCGCTGAGTTTGTGCACGTAAACGAACGTGCCGATGGCTCGGTTGTGATGGAAACACAGGTTTGCAGCCATGATCGTCTTCTTGAAAAGGATAAGTCGCGTTGCTGGATGGCAAGTTGTGCTTACCGGTGGCAGGATTGATGGGATGTGGCGGGCAATGGCGGAATGTGATAAGTTCTACAGCTTCAATGGTCGCCTAAGTAATATACGCAGCTAGATAGACTCTATCGGCGATATCCGTAGTAATGCTGGGTCAATTGTCTGTGAATCCTGCTCTTGGTTTGATGAATTAGGTAACACATACGGCACATCTTGCGAATATATCGTTCGGCCTTGTAAGTTCCAGCCAGACTCAGTAATAATATCATCGTTCGGTGTCCTTCCCGGTGTACTCGTCGGGAATGGGTTTCCAAGACTCCATTCAGCAGAGCCAGATCTCTCAATATCCTCTGCTGCGCAAACTCGTTGTTCCTCACACGGGGTGGAGTATGGGGGATATGGGGGCGGATCTTGCTCCTGTGGCCCCTGATGGGCCTGTCCAGGCACATTCGGCATGTCCAGATCCCTTAATATATTGTGAGAATGGTTCCTGAATGGGTTGTTGCTGTTCGACATGGCTTTGGCCAATTTCAATTGAGTCTCGCATTACAGCTGGACTTGTTAGGTGGTCTGATATCATACTTTCCTGATTAGAATCTAGGGCTTTTAGGATGTACTTCTCTAATGCCCGTAGTTCTTCTCTGTCGTATTCTACCTGTTGTATGTTCTTACAAGCAGATCTACACTCAGTACATTCAGTAGCTGAGGGTATCACTATAGTCTCCTCTAGGCTAGTCCTAGGTATAGTTATATGATTCGTGTGAGTTGTCGGCTCAGCTAAGGGTGTGAGACCAAATGTGGAGTGGTAAATTCGGGTGGGGTGCTCAGTAAGCAAGTGAGCTACCCAATGATAGGTAACCTGCCGTAATCGATTCTGAATATGCAAGTTTTGTCGATGGAAATGAACTCACCACTCTGATAGGGTACTAGTGCTGTGTGCAGTTTCAACCAATGTCTGACTCTGTGTCAGATCGGTCGCTATTGGCGGTATTAAGCTTTGAGGGTAGTTTATTGAGTTTGCGCTCGTAGTCTTCTCCATCTTCTGATAGAGCTTCTTCTTCATCTGTGGTTACCTCAGAGTCTTCTCCCCTTTTATTTAACTATGTTAGGGAGTGCCTCTGTATGTAAGGTATTACTCTGAATGCCGCAATTGGTCTAGCCAGTTGAGCTCCGTCAACTTCGGCTAATTTGTAGCTTCCTCCTTGGGTTTGTCTGATTACTTTGTATGGTCCTAGATATCTGGGCTTAGTTTTCCTGTTCAGCTCTTTCTCGACTGCTGTATTTCTGATTAGGACTAAGTCTCCAGGAGCATAGCTTCCTTGCACCAATCTGGTTTCAAATCGCTTTTCAAACTGGCGCTTAGAGTTCAATCTAGAATCTCGTAAGGTTGCTATGGCTCTTTCCAAATCTTCTTCTTGTCGTTCTATTTGCCTTATACGTAGTGCTAATAATTCCTCATGGGAAGGTTCTTGGTCAAATCCTCCAACCAAGAAGGTTGATTCCCATAAATCGAAGGGTAATACTGGATCAACTCCGTGTAAAAGATAATATGCAGAATATCCTGTTGATGGTCGTACAGTAATATTATCTGCAAATAAGGCTGCTTGCAGCTTGTCTGACCACAAGTGTATCTTCCCTTCACAAGCCTTCACTAAAGCTTCTCTAATTGCAAAGTGGCCTTGCTCAACCACTCCATTAGCTTGTGAATTGTAAGGGCTAATAAACACTTGAGGTATTCCATGTTGTGCAAGTATGTCTGATAGGACTCCTTTAAATTCAGGTCCATTATCTGTGACTATCCTTCCCACACCTCCATATCTGTATATAATATTATCTAGCACAAACTGGGCCACTGCTCGGGCAGATGCTTGTCGTAGAGCTTTGCCTTCGACATACTTAGATAAGTCATCTCTGGCTAGCACTATATAGCGATACCCCTTTGCTATAGGCATGTGCATGATATCTATATGAACCTTCGTGAATATAGTAGCTGGTGGTGGGGTAAGAATGGGGATATGAACTTTAGCGGTATTCCTAACCTGGCACTCATGACAAGACTTGACATGATGCCGTACATCTTGATACATTTGAGGCCAATAGAAGCGGCGTCTGAGGTTTTCCCAGGTGGCTTTCTCACCGTGGTGACCTAGTGACTCATGGGCTTGGCTCAAGATCTGTTCCCGCTTGCTATGATCAAATATCACTAAGAGAGGATGTCCAGATTTGGTTCGCTTGAATAGGCGTCCTGCTTTTACGAAGTACTTGGTAACCTTTCGTAGAAACTTATTAGTGACAGGTTTCAGCTCGGGATTGGTCAGATACTCGTATATCTGCCTAAGGGTGGTATCTTGATTCTCTTGGGTAGACAGTACATATGCTGTCATGCTCCTAGAGATACCTTCTCCTATTCCATTGTCCTTACGCAATCTGGGTCCATAATGTGCGTAGTACAGGGCAATTTCATCAAGCCAGCTATTATCATATGATTCTATCTTGGCTTGGTCTTCCAGTGGTCTTCGGGATAATGCATCTGGTGCCTTGAACTGTGTCGCAGGTACATGAACAAGGGTAAAATCAAACATAAGGATTTCTTGGATCCATCTGTTGATTACTGCATTTGGTTGCAGTTCAGGCTCATTTACTAAGGTCTTGTCCACGTTCCAAATATTACTTCGGTTAATGTGCAACAACTTCGGCTGATTCTTCAACTTCGCATAGCGCTGGAGATCACATGACAGTTTCGGTGACAGTTCCGGTCGACACAAATCAACAATGGTACTACATGTCATAGTACTACATACGTTCGCTGAGGTTGTGTACATTGACAGTGCTAGCTACATATTCGCATGTTCTGTATCATAGTCCTTTTTAGCCTGGATTTCGGCCAGTGTGTTCTTGATCCACAAGTCGCGCGATGGCACATCAAATTTGAGGAAAAATCTGATCCGTGTTTTATTCTGTGGGTCGCTCATATAATTTGCAAGGTCATTGTTCTCCGATGGAGTGAGCTTGAATGTCATGAGCGCCTCCGCAGCTTGCTCGATATAGTCATCGTCTGGAGGTTGAGTTGGCAGAATATTAGATGGGGGGGCGGGGCGAAGATGCATCTGCGGAAGTCCTAACGAGGCAAGGGAGACCGGTTCGAACAGGGCTGCAGGGTCCAAACTATCAAAGAAAGTGGACAGTTTTTCCAATGCGTTAGCCCCACTGGTTTGGGCTTGTGCAGTCGCAGACATCGGGCGAGATCGTTTCACTGAACTTTCTGTCCCAGTATGTGATCCGACTACACTTTCTGCCTTTCTCTTCCTTTCTGACCCAACAGATCCAGCGGCACTGCCCTCCTGTTTCCTCTGGCTGACACTAGTCATCATTCCCATTGACGCCATAGAAACAGTGGATTGTGGGGGGTGGGAAAAAGATGAAGATGGAGCGGATGGGGGAATCAAATTTGGATCTGCCGGTGGCTCAGAAGCCTGAGGAATAGAGCTGCCTGAGGGGGAAATCAAACCGTTGTCGCGAACGGTCATATTGGCTAGCTGGTTCATAGGAATACCACTTGTTGACTGATGGGGGCTGGTGGTGGCGTCTGCAGAAGGTCTGTTCCGTTTTCGCTTTGATTGGGTCGCCATAGGACGATGAAGGTGTGTCCTCTTGGGAATAACGGACATAAGGGGGGATACATCATTCCAGTAGGGCCATGGATTTCCCTCGTACTTTGCCGCACCTGGACGCAACTGAAAAAATAGTTAGGCCGAAAAAAACCCGGTTTGAGATTGAGCACCCTACATACCTTACAAAAGTCCTCCCATGCTGTTCGAGTAGCATCGTCATTGATCGCGGCCCCATTGACATCGTCATAGTGAAAGCCGGATGCAGCTTTGATCTGACTGATGAGCGTATGTTCACTCTTGATCTTTGAATATATGTATGTCAATAGATGGAATTATACTATAACAATAAGACATTGTGAAAACGTACATTTCCCCACTTTGATCGGCAAGACTTGCTCGTCTTCGGTACCCGTTGAGAAGGAAATTTTCGATTCAGTTCTGATGCGACCTTGTTGAAAGTCTCCTCCTTGAAATTGTTGTCTCCAGCTGATGCATGGTGCGATACAATCAACTTGACGAATTCATCGATTTCAACTGGAGTCCATGAGGTTCGGCCTGCCGAACGACTTGATCTGCCTTTGCCTTTGTCACCTGGCACATTACTTGTTTCTGCCGTGGCACCTCTGACAGAACGGCGTGACCGTGATGACCGTGATCCTGACCTGTTCGATAGCGGGTTGCTTTCTGCACTGGACATTGCTTGAGTGAGATATAGGTATGATTGCAGGAGACAGTGCGGTGTTTGTTGGCCAGCCTGTCACATGACCTATGGGCTTCCCACTATAAGAGAGTATGTTCGAGGAACGGCTGTCCTTTCAAGTCTCTCAAGTCTTGGAAACAACATGTAGATACACTGTAGATAGTTACATATGTTCATATCCCCGTTCCCTTGATTCCCGGCAGTAATCCTGCCACATTCGCTCTGCAATTATATCCCGTCGTTCCTCTGCCCTTCGCCGCTCGGCCGTAGTAACAGGACCCTCTGCACGGGCACCCAAATCACCAGCATCATCATCATCTTGCGTATCTTCCAAGCGGCGTGCTTGGAACTCAGGGGTGAAAAAGGTGTCAGGATCGAGACACTGAATGAAATTATGAATGGCACACAATGCTGCCGGAATGCGTGCTTGAACATCCATGCTGTATTCGGGGGGGAGGAGTAGGATCCGCCATTGCCGTTTGACCACTCCAAAAATACGCTCGACAACATTTCGAAGATTGGCATGTCGAAGATTGAAGAGTTCCTTTTTATCTCGTGGGCTAGAGCACTTTGTGAGTATCACCGTACTTGTAATACAATTTCGTTTTGCTTACCGTAGGTTAGCTTGTCTCCATTCCTTCAAATGGTACCGGACTCCTCGATATGGGACAAGAAGCGCATCCGATCCACCAAATCCGGCATCGGCAAGGAGATATTTGCCCTCGGGAAGGGTCAAATCACTGGAGTGCGCATCATGCCACATCGTAGCATCTGCCGTTGTGCCGTCCCATCCTGTCACTGCATATGTGAAGAGCAGCTCAAAGTTGCAGACAAATAGGCAGTTCTGGGAGAGGAACCCCTTTCTGTTTCGCATGTTCAGGTGCTCCTCGATGGCCACGAACGCCCGGATATGAGTGCCATCGACAGCTCCGACACAGTTGTCGAAGAAGCGAAAGCGGGGATCTACTGTGATCTTGGTTGATAAGGGGGTATCCGCGGTTGGTAGTTTCACATTGGAGGTGTAGAAATGTCCAGATGAGAAGAAATCGAGCAGATCTTTGAAATATCTGTGTAGTGTGTCGGGTTTGTTGTTATCTGGGAATAAAGCTGAGTGGACGTACCTGGATATCGTAGTCGGAGAGTGCTGGAACCTCTCTGCGACATGACGGGAGCTGAGACCTGTCACAGCGGTGTGGAGGAATATTCCAAGCTGCTCTTCAACAGAAATTCCGTGGCGGGAATCCTTGAAGCCATCCTCCTTCATGACTTGAACGAGAGCTTCAAAAACATCGTGAGAAACACCTAAAGAAGTCTTGATACGGTCGGGGTGACCACTGAGGAGTTCGAGGATCCATCCTCCGCCTGTTAAAATGGATGTGTGGTACGGAATACGCTCGCGCTTCGAGAGAAAGAGAACCTTGTAGTAGTATGTGATGTGTGCAATGACCATCGCAAGGAGCAAAATGAGCCGCCGTCGGCGCTCACGTTCACTGTAGATGATGAGTTGAGCTTTGAGGTCCATAGCAGATACTGAAGTAGTACTCACCGTCGATGATCCAACAGTCTTTTTATCAATTTGACACCTCCCACAGCGGAGATGGAGATGGAGGTCCTTCGGATCAGTGCACGGGACCCCGAGGGATGAGCGGTCAACCATTGAATGTGAGCAAGCGGGGATCAGGGCCTCCTCTTTGGATGTTGCTCTGAATGCACGTGAATTAAGGAGCGAAGGTCGACATGTAAATAAAGTATTTACATGAAAGTGCAACTAAGGAGGTAAGGGATGTGAGAGAGGTATTTGGGGGAAGCACGTAGCGCTCTCCGGCCCGAAACAGAAACCTGATGCCTGCCGGATAGGTGAGCTGCGAGGGCGGGTGGGACCACCTCGCAAAAGAAGGCAGGCATGGAAGGCTTGCACGCTCAGGGCCCCAGGGTGGGGAAGAGGTGTGAGGCGCCACAATCGGAGGGTTGCGGCTGGGAGTGGCGTGGTGGGTGTGACAAACGGTGAGGACGAGCGATGAGGAGACGAGCGACGAGGTGACGGCGCGGGAAAGAAGAGGCACGCGGTGTGCGCCCGTCGCTTGTCCAAAGACATACCACTTGTGACTACGCTCGTGCCTCGCTGCGTCACAGTGTGACCATTGATTGCGTAAGTGTCGGGCTGACCGAAACTGTCATGTGATCTCCGGCGATACGCGAAGTTGGTGAATCAGCCGAAGTTGTTGCACGTTAACCGAAGTAATATTTGGAACGTGGACAAGACCTTAGCATTCTCTTGATATACTTGGCATCCACCTCTACTATGAGGTTCTTGGCTCCAATTACATATAGGCAGAAGTGTCGTAGGGCTCGGAATAGGCCAAATAGTTCCAGCTTGGGCTGGGAGTAGGTAGCTTCCACTAATGAGAAGGGGAGTGATCCATATCTAGAGGGGCGGCGTTTACCATGCTCATCTATTTGTGACAGAATCATCCCTACCCCCATATAGCTAGAGTCTACTGACAACACTATTGGTCGTCCACATGTATAATCTATAGGTAGGAGTGCAGGTGCTGTTGTAATCAATTCCTTCAAAGTCTCAAAGGCTTCTTGACATTCTTCTGTCCAGACAAAGGGTACATCCTTCTTCCAGGTAGAAGTTATACTTCTTGCTATCTGGGAGTAATTAGGAATCCATATGCGAACTGTTCCACATAGGCCCATAAATTGTCTGGCTTTTGTAGCACTTTGAGGGGTAGGCCATTCCTTTATGGTCTTTACGCGTTGTACGTCAGGTTCTCTTCCATTGATTCCTACATTCTGGCCAAGTATTACTACTTGGGGTTGGCAGATTTGAAGCTTCTTTCCATTGAAGGTTCCTCCAGCTTCTGCCAATCGATGTAAGATTCGATTCAAGTCTTCTGCATGTTCCCAGATATATTGTCGTATTCCTGGTCTTTCTGGCAGAACTGCAGGGTTTCCATCCTTATCGGGATAGATGGTAAGTGGTCCTCGTATTGGTGCATCGTCAATGAATACATTCATCACTTGCTTGGCGATTTCATCTTGGAATATAAACACCATGCATTCTTGGAATTCAGAGGGTGAATTGGTGTATCCAGTGGGTAATGAGGTTATCCGTAGTAGTCCTAGTGGGGTTTGGAAGGCTGTCATGTCGCGACTAGCTTGATCCATCTTTCTTGCATCAAAGCCCCAATATAGGTCTAGGACTGTAAAGCATTTTCCTCCCAAGAACTGGTCTACAAATTGATCCAGGTGTGGGGGAATTGATGACTCCTTGATGCTAACTGCATTTAGTGGTTGCAGGTCATGTACTATTCTCAGTTTCTGCTTCTCTTCATTCCATGTACAGAACCATCGTGATCTGTAGGGGGATTGGCAGTATTCATAGACTCCTGCTCTTATCTTAAGTTGCAGGAGATCTATGATTCGTTGTCGCAATGCAGGGGCAAGTCGTATGCCTTTTTCCTGCCATGGCTTATGTGGTACATGAGGTATCTTGTAGGGGCTAAAGTACTCTTCCTTAAGAGTTCCCCTATCCTCATCTTCAAAGGCTATAGCTGCTTCATTCTTGATCAGTGTATAGATAAACAAATCGCGTTCTTCAGGCCACAAGAATTGATGGGATTCCATGTCCTTCAAAATCTTGTCTATTCGTGCCTGGGTAAACTTCCGAGTGGGCCTTTGTAGGCCAAAGTGTACATTCAGGGTTTCCAATGTTATCATTGGATCGTATGGTATTGTTCTGGTGACCTTAAACTCCTGAGGAATTGCAGTAGAGATTGGCTTGATGCGTTGATCAACCCTCTTATATGCTCCGTAGGTTTGTACACACGAGTGTGATCTTGATCGGGTAAGTAATCCTATAGACTCTGCGTCTAGATTCTTGGGTAAGTACCAATCCATACTATGTTCTTCGTATATTGCCTTGATAGTCATCGCCTTGATTTGTATGTCTCCTAATGGTTCCGCTGCTTCGTTAGGCAGGCGGATACTATCAGTAATACTGCTGCTTCATTAGGCAGGCAGTTACTAATAGCTAGTACGCCCTTCTTAGGCGTGTCGTCCTAATACGGTGTGAGATCTGTCCCTTAGATGTCACGCGTAAGAGTCTAGTTCCTATCGTAGTCCGTAGCTATGCCTATATATGGTCTTAGGATCACACTGGATCTGCCTAGGCCGAAGAGCTATACTCTACGCTTCTAGCGCTCCCGTTTTACCGTAATAGGGAATCCTTCTATTCACAGTTGTATTCACCGTACTCGTGGTGTTAGCTTCGTGCTATTGCCAGCGTAGCAACAACTATGTATTACTCTTTCGTAGTTTAGTGAGGTTGTGCTCGTTGTCTCGTATGACTAGATGGCAAGGTGTCGTGCATTCGTGTACCGTAGTCTACCTAAAGACTCGGTCTATGTCCTCGTATATTTCTCTCTGTGTGTGGAGCTGGTTTCCGCAGGGAACGGAAATGCATTATAGTTGGGTTATGTGTTGGCCAGTCAACCATTTGACTCTCTACTTATTCAGGCAGGGTTTTTGCTCACACTTTCCATGTTGTCGTAAAGGGGATACAAGAGGGGGTATGTAGGAATATGGTAACGATACAGTAGGGGTGTCCTTCATAGCTATAGTAGGCGGGGATGGACACTTTCCACACCATCAGATCAGGCGCTCTCGCACTGAAAGTTCTGATGGGTTACTGTTATCTACCATAGTTACGAAAACATACCTCTTGTATGTCCAACTGTTCCAATCGGGGGGGTTGGCGATGCTTGTCCTAGTCGGCCTCTCCCATACATAGAGTACGAGGCTAGGAGGGGTGGGTGGTTCTCTAGTAAATCAGTGGGGAGTGGAGAGGATGGGGCGTACCTGGTCCTATGCGCCTCAAGCGATGGTGGAGGGGAGGGGAAAAGTCCACCCCGCGGTTGCTAATGGTGAGGCCAGGTTTATAAACTATCTGGTCGGATCTTAAAGTGTTCGGCATATTCCTTAAGCGAGCACAGTCTGCTAGGGCATAAGTTGATAAGCGAAATTAGTATCAGCATGTCTGCTGAGTGTCTATCCTATTTTGGGACCGCTGATCCGTAGCTTTGACAAGGCCGCAAGGTTCCTTCTTGATTTGGGAACGGTGTTTTGTCTTTCTTAATTGGGAACAGGGTCCTAAGCTTTCGTGTACAGTTTCTGACTTGTATGATTCGTCTCAGGCTGTGTCAGCCTCTACTTTGTATACCTAGTTCCTTGGATATTATATTTAATGTGCCTTTGTGTCAGTCACAACTCGTTGTCCATAATACACTTGATTGCGGGCTACACTAGTGTACAAACACTTGCGTGCGTCTGGGGCGCGGCACATCGTAACTATTCGTACATACACATATCCTTCAAACATAGGTAGCGACGAACTGAAAGAGTAGTCATAATAAGTCGCGGGAGGGGATGAACACTTGAGAGAAACGAAGTAGAAACAACATTACAGTCTCGGGGACGGGACTGTCAACAGACGTCACGGAACTGTCAAAATCTGTCACAGAACTGTCAAACGATCGAGCCCGGGGCGCAACTGCACTCGGGTCTCGACTCACTATCTTGAAGGAAAGATAAGCATATAAAAGCGTCAAAGACGCTGGTTTTTCCAAAAATTATGAATGATAGGCATAAAGAGATAAAACAAAACATTCGTTAGTGATACTAGACGGGGATCGAGGTATACTCGATCAGTCCCTGAGGGACGGACGGCGGCGCGACAATCTCTGAGGTGCCGTGTTGCCAATAAAAATCTTCTTGTTTGGCACGGAGACGGCGAGCGTCGCAGGTAAAGCGACTGCGCTTCTGTAGCACAGCGACCGGCAAGTGAGTTGGGGTCGTCGAGGTGGAAATCGTGGAGGAGCTGGGTGACGAGGTCTTTGTCTGGGAGAGGGATCTGCAAGATCTGATCAATAAGATCAGCTAATTCCATCTCACCCATGAAACGGAGCATTCTGCTTGCTGATCGGAGGAACCCGATCTCTTTGAGCGTGAAGAGGGGATTGGCGGAGGGTGCTCATTGCTGAAAGAACTCGCCCCGGTGAACTGCAGCGGGGGCGATGGTTGTGCCGTCAATAAATATGACCGCTGCGGTCTCTTGCAGGCAATCGAATGCCTGCGGGAGAGTTAGTACTGCTAGGATAGAATGTAGGGTGCTATAAGCGTCTGTGCAAAAACGGCGCATGTCTTCGAGATGGCGGCGGCGATCGATTTGTAGTCGGAGCACGTGTAACTCATAGGATGGGGTGCGACCGAAATAAACTGTAAGGGGATGACGCATTAGCTGCTCACTCCTCGGCGCTCCATCCCAATCGCATACTTCCTCCAGATATCTTCTTAGTGATAGGTAGAACATTGTCGTGTGAAAGATCGCCGCATCAATGTACGGCGATGCGATCTTCCCCTCGGGCGGGGAAGGGTGATAGTCGGGATTATACTCGAACGGCGGCTGGAAGTAGGTAGTGCTGTAGTTGCCGTTCATCTTAAAGTTATTAGTCCCATCAAATTGTCCTTCCCCGAAGGGAAGGACTCCAAACCTCTGGTTCGTCCTCATATGGAATTGGTTGGGGTCGAAAATACCCTCCATAAGAGGGTTAGATCGACTGAAGAACATTCTTCTTGGGCGATCCAGATCTCTGCTGAGTGGCGATGGGTACTGGGAGATATCTGAACTCCAAGTCGAGGAGGTGGAGGTGGTACTCCCAGTCTCCGATCGATTATCTTCTTCGTCGACTTGCTGATCTGTAATAAAAATCGGTGATGGGGTCGGGGTGACGACGTACCCCGAGCGTGGCGTAAGGTGCCCGTCCTCCTTGGACGGGGCGAGAAGAAGAAACCTCCCCATCGATGGGGAGGTAGTCGGCGGCATATTGGTTAGTCCTAGGTCTAGTACCTTCTCACCCGGTACCTTCCTTGGCCGATCGTCGGCATCTTCGTCAGCGATCTTCTTTTCTTCCCGAGCTCGACTGAGCTCATGTCTCAGTCCACTGGTTTGGAGGAGAGAAAGGAGGGAAGGGGAATCGTCGTGTTGGGGAGGAGGGGTGAGAATGGGAGGAGGCAGCGCGCAGCTCTCCTGCTCGAGGAGGTAATTGAGCTGCGCTTGGTAGCCGGGAAGGAAGGGAGCGGTACAATGACCTAATCGGGTAAACATCGCGTAGGGGACAGGGGATGTAATCTTTCGGGCGTCGTCGGGTAGCGCCACAGTGGGTAGGCTTATCCGACGCTTATTGGGTTCTGTATCCACTTTGGATAACTCCGTGGGAAGTATGTAGACTAATTGGTAATTGCTGTCTACATTATTCAGCATAGGTCGCAGTGTAGCATACTGCGCAGAGTTCAAAACGATGACGTCGGCTAAACAATTATTGATCAGAGCGTGCACAGGCGAGGCAAGCGTCCCGAGACGTGCGTTATCGAGCTTGGGCGGGGGCTGCCCATAGCTCGTGAGGGATGGTTCGGGCTGGAAAATAGTCTGATAAGCGTCTGAGAGGTGATAGGAATGTTTCAGCATCGTGCCCCAGAGATTTCCTCCCTCTGGGGACTTACGATTAAATATTCTGTGTACTATAGTCGGGCTGTGATCTTCTTGCACCTCATGCTCCGGGAATGCTTCCATATTTGGTTCATTTCGGATCTCCGGTTCCACTATTCTTCCCAAATAAGATCGAGTGGAGCTGCGCCCTCCTATTATGAGCGGCGCACTTCCATTTTTGGCAGCCGACGGCTGTACAAGAATTTCCATGGTCCGATTATCTTTGCCGTTAACGTAGCTAAATCTTAGGTACGTTCCATCTCATCTTTCGTCAATGGAGACAAAGTTTTGCCGCTGCCAAGGGCGGCCGAGTAGTATGTCGAGGGGACAATCTGTAGATACCCAAAAGTTACTATGAGTAGTTAGTCCTCCTATCTGTATAGCTAGATCGGGAATTAATCCTTTTAATTCACCGTTACCTCCATTCGCATCATGAAGTGTTAGGCTTGCGTCGATATCCATCGGCACTTGCAGTTTCTCCCATAGTTCCCTAGTAATGATATTAACTTCACTACCAGAGTCTACTACGGCACTATACACTTTATTAGCTATGCAGACAGGAACTGTCAGTAACGGCCCATGGTCCTGGCTCGTTCTGACATGATACGCTTGTAAAGCGGCGTTAGCCGATGTCACCTGTCGAAATCTAATTTGATCGGCCAATGCTTGTGTCAGTTCCCGCGAGTTACCTAATATTTCTCCCGTGGTCAGTTCTACCTTAGTGCCGAGTATCTTAGTCAGCACATCACGAGGGTTTGTGGCAGCAGATAACTCCATGCATCGCACTGCCACGTTTCTGGAATATTCCTTAGAAGGCTGTACACTCGCACGGGGTTTATTTCCGTCAACTCTTTCGGGAAACTCCGCGCTCCTTCCTTTTTCGGCATTCCCTCCCTGCTTCCTCTCAGAGATGTCGGCCATCTCTACATCTTCATCGTTATGCACATCGGTGCGTTCTCGTTGGGCGTCCCTTGACGCACTCGTAGGGGAGGTCGTTGCTCGATAAGGTAAGTCGATCGTTTTCGATCGCTCGTCACTGACATCATTCTTTACTTCCCAGCCTTTGGATGGCACGGGAGCGTTCTGGATGTCATCCCGTCGTTCAATCGACTTTGCCCTTTCATCCTGGCCTCTCAAGGATGCTTTCGGATCATCCTGAGTGTTCGGTAAGTCGTTCTCCTTATCCTTTCGCCATTCGCGCTGGTATTGATCTTTCTTGTCAGATCAATCATTTCTCTCATTTCGGCGGCTTGACCATGGACGTGACGCTTCGTTAGCATCACCGTCGTGAGTATCTGGTGAGTGTTTAATCACCACTTCGTTTCGGCGCTGATTGCCTCCCAATTTCTTGGGAGGTAGATACACTCCGTCCATAATCTCTTTTCGGGCGGTCTTAGCTTCGCACTGCGATCGCACGACGCCGTAGCTCTGCAAGATTTCGTCGACATTGTCTTCATTGTCCTCGTCCATCAACAGATAAGGTACGAATAATTTCTCATCATCCTCGTCCTCTTCGTCACTGACAGATACTTCAGGTACGATATAGTTCAACGATCCGCGCTTCAAGCTGTCACAATCGACCATGATAAGGTTTGTTTGTGCCCGTTTATTATCTCGTGCGCGTTGCTCAATCATTCGATGGTAGCTTTCGATTATCGACTCATCCGCTCGTCTATTGAGCGCACCTTGGTCCCTAGGTAGGTTTACCATACCCCGCCGATCATAAACTAATTCTCCGCGGTCTATTAATTCTAGCACGCGGGGACAATCGCTTAGGCGATGATCGTGACTGTTACATCCGAAACATTTAAAGGGTGGGCGGGTATTAGGTAGTGATCTACTTCTTCCATTACTTCCTCTTTGTAGCACTTCCCTTGTAGTAGTAGTATTATTATTCTGTATACTACTTGAAGGTTCCTTGAATGTTACAGACTTTAACCTAGGTTTTTCCAGGATGTCTGCTATCAAAGGTTCCACTTTAAGGGCCTTGATGTAAGCTCTTGCATAGGCAGGGTCATCAAGCTTAAGTTTACTCATACGGTCTATGAGTGAATCTACATCGTCTGATGACTTCTTGGGTTCTTTCTTCGGCTCAGGCTTCTTCTTTGCTTGTTTCTCAGGGGTCTTCTTCGATCCCTTGTCCTTGTGTTTCTTTGAGGATTTCTTCTTCCTCCTTCGACATTCATCGTCACTAGACTCATCATCTGAACTTTCATCAGACGAGTCTGTAGTAGAGTCAGAATCAGTGCTACTCTCTTCAGAGGAGCTCTCGGTGTCAGAGTCAGTTCCATCCTCATCGAACTTGTATCGATGTAGTAACTGGCTTACGACTCGACTGACTTCACTAATCTGGAAGGGCTTACTCATATCTACGCCAGTATTACCGGCAAGTAGATGTATTTGCACCTTCTCTCGCATGTACTTAGGGATTCCTTTCCAAAAGTAGGTGCAATATTCTTCGTCCTGAATTACCTTTGCGGCCTTTAGCCATTGCGCAACTACTGTAAACTTGCGCTGGTAGGCCTTCCATTGTGACATCTTGTCCAAGCTCTTCTTGGCATACTTCTGAGTGAGCTTCCTAAGGTCACTCTTTCTGTACCGAGCGTCTACTCACTCAGCATCGTAGAGATGGAGGATCTTGGCTTTCATTCCATCCCAATCGTCTTTCTCGTATTCATCAAGGGATTCGATCAGTCGTCCAACACTACTGCTACAGTAGTTGGTGATCCCTTCGCATTTCTCTTGATCGGTAGTGATGTTGTACTGGGTGAGCAATCGCTCATATTGCCGTAAGAAGCGTCTGACTTTAGAGTAGTGCCCTTTAAACTTGTCAGGGGCATCTCGGCTTCTGTGGCTAGGTAATGTAGTAGGTGCTGTAGTAGGTGCTAGTTCCTGTGCCTACCATGACTCGTAGTTTCTTGTTGTGAGTTTAAGGGTAAGTTGCGTATTCCCTATAGGACTTGTTGTAATGTATGCTTGCTGAAAGCCCCTCGCGGTGGGCTCCAGTTGTCTTCTTCTAGATAAGATCAGTAGAAACGCTAAGAAAACGCTTACCAGACAACCAATCTTATCTCCATGGGTAGTAAACCTTTAGCGAGGTGAAGAGAGTACTCTTCCCTGGTCGAGTTGGTACTAGAAATAAGTATCAATCTCGTAGAAAGGGGTTGACTATCAGGCACATGGTTTGTTCGTCAATCGTCAATGAGGTTGAGGGTGATTGGGGGTTCAGCAAACTGTTGAGGGTCTGGATTTCAGCTGGGGTGGTGTACAAATTGTACACTGGATAGTTGGGGGAATGGTCTAGACAACTTCTTGGGTTGCTAGAAGGGTACTCTGTAGTGACTAGGGTTACTTCCCTAAGATGCCAATTAGCTCCAGTCGATTAGGAATGCTCAATTGGGTAGGTAGCATAAATATGCTTCACTTTCGCTTACTGATTCACACACGTCACTTAGTCACACAGAACAGCTTTTCCTAAACTGAATCTATTATATACTAAGGAGTTGGCAATCAGCTTAAATGTGCTCGACTCGACCCTTTCCCAGGGTACTAATGAACTATTAGGTCTCCCTACTAGCTGGGGATCTATTCCCTTTAGTTGCCCGCTCTGGGGCTTTCTCCCTAAAGGTGTCCTAACTGTCCCTATCCTAAGGGATACAGTATACTCCTAACTTGGGTCTAAGTAGTTCTATTTATAGCGTGGGAATTACTGTACACAGCCTCACTGTTTGTTTGTAGAGGGGTGCACTTGTGAGCACTCGTTGGTTGAGATTTACTCAAGTAGGAACCTTTTTCCTAAAAGAGGGAACCTCAACCAACGAGTGCTCACAAGTGCACCCCTCTACAAACAAACAGTGAGGCTGTGTACAGTAATTCCACGCTATAAATAGAACTACTTAGACCCAAGTTAGGAGTATACTGTATCCCTTAGGATAGGGACAGTTAGGACACCTTTAGGGAGAAAGCCCCAGAGCGGGCAACTAAAGGGAATAGATCCCCAGCTAGTAGGGAGACCTAATAGTTCATTAGTACCCTGGGAAAGGGTCGAGTCGAGCACATTTAAGCTGATTGCCAACTCCTTAGTACATAATAGATTCAGTTTAGGAAAAGCTGTTCTGTGTGACTAAGTGACGTGTGTGAATCAGTAAGCGAAAGTGAAGCATATTTACGCTACCTACCCAATTGAGCATTCCTAATCGACTGGAGCTAATTGGCATCTTAGGGAAGTAACCCTAGTCACTACAGAGTACCCTTCTAGCAACCCAAGAAGTTGTCTAGACCATTCCCCCAACTATCCAGTGTACAATTTGTACACCACCCCAGCTGAAATCCAGACCCTCAACAGTTTGCTGAACCCCCAATCACCCTCAACCTCATTGACGATTGACGAACAAACCATGTGCCTGATAGTCAACCCCTTTCTACGAGATTGATACTTATTTCTAGTACCAACTCGACCAGGGAAGAGTACTCTCTTCACCTCACTAAAGGTTTACTACCCGTGGAGATAAGATTGGTTGTCTGGTAAGCGTTTTCTTAGCGTTTCTACTGATCTTATCTAGAAGAAGACACCATTCCACATTTAAAAAGTATTCTCTACAACACATTCAGTTGCTCATCACCTGAACATGTTGCTACACTACATCCATAACGGATCTTGCCTCTACAAGAACTGTCAACTACATGGATTAATCTCTCTCTTGCTGGAAGAATTCCCCATGAACTGATATTCAGACTTCATCATCAGCTCATTCCTTCCATCGCTTTATTTTATCATTAATCATCGCAATAATCCTGGACATCAAGTTAATATTGTGCTTACTCCACGACTACACTCCCTACTCAATTCCACTCTATTCCATTTCTCTCGCAATACCGCATATCGGCATCACTGCCTTTATCATTCAGGATATTGCTTGGGATATTCATCACCCTTTAAGATGTTGCTTACACAGAGTAAAAAAAAAAGTATAGCAGTCCTCGCTGTACTAACATATGGAAGATACTCACTATGCATCGAACCTTCCATCCTACTAGGAAACACATATCTTGGCTCTGTCACATCAATCGTTGTCTTTTGTCAACAGCCGGACCAATCCATTAGGTCCTTATCTTGTGACTTCGCCTTGATTAATACAATGGTCTTATGGTCCTTCATTCCAAAATGTCTGGATTCACTCCCGACAAAACACATTCGTTTAAACTCTCTGGACCATTACACCTCTCTGTAAGTTAATAAATACTCACTCTGTCGCTTCATTGTACCCTCGGATGCTCCCTTGCTCTTCATCCTCTGGGATATATAGAAACACACTGGACCAACACTGTTCCTTGGACAAGGCTCTATCACTCATTTATTCTCCTGCTCTTGCTTTCTCTCCATTGAACGTTACTCTCCTTTGTTATTCTTGTCTTTCATTGCCTCTGATGACTCCCATGGATAAATTCCCTTGGAAAAACAAATCACCACCTCTCTTGGTTGCTCGCTCCACTGGCTGGCTCTGCCTGTGGTTGCCTGGAAGTCAACCTTTAGATGGGGGGTAGTGTTATGATCGCTGGTATTTGCCCCTATTTTTCCCTTATTTATCTCTATTTCTCTGGACTTTCTACAAAGCATTCCGCTAAATAGCCCCTATCATTTATTGATCTCACCACACTCGTTCAATAACGACCACATGACTATTTGGTCACATGATATCACATGATACCCTAATGACATCACATGACATCATGCTCCCATGCTCTCACATGACACATCGGCTCGTCTTGTATGTATACTGCCATGCACAGCCTTTTTGCCTCATGTCATACCATGTGGACACACACACACAGCATCATGGCTATGCTCTCTATCGTTGTGACCCACTCTGACTCATCATGTTTCCCACGACTCACCATGACTCATCACAACACAGCCATGCACTGCCATGCCATAGCATCGCATTGCCACAAGGCTATACTCTGACTCATCCTGGCTCATCACACAGCCTCGTCACTGCCTTATATTGCTATGCATTGCCTTGCACTGCTCCGCACTGCCACACCGGTATCCTCAGCCTCATGTCATGCCTCATGACCTTATCTATGACTCATGATGACTCCCACACAGCCTTGCGCCTCATGTCCTCGGTTATGTTCCTTCATGACTCATTATGAAACACCAACGCCCACCGGGGGCTTGCTGTATCCTAGCAAGGCCGACCAGCGGCACACTTGACTAGAGCTAGTTGGTAGCCACACTAGTTAACCTGTTGGTCAAGCGCAGATGAGTTTTGGGAGAACTCCAGGAGGACAAGACTGGGGGGGCCAGTTGCAGTCTACCTGGGGGTTTATATACTATCTAGGGTTTGTACATGTTTGGTACTATACAGTATCTATCTATGGTAATAAGCTATGTCTAGAGAGTCTGGGTACAGCACTGTGAGTCAGTGTGAGTCAGAGGGAGTCATACTGAGTTAAGGCGGAACTGAGCATAGCCATGAGGCAATGCGAGGCTGTGTGTACGTTGCATACATGAGTTAGAGATAAGCATAGCCATATGTATAGCCATAGGTATATGGTCCCATGAGAATAAGGAAAGGCATGTGTATCTGCATAGCCATATGTGCATGAGGCTGCGATAAGGCATAACCGTGGATGCCGAGGGGAACGAGGCATGAGGGCAATGCATAGCAGTGCACATGTGGGAAAGGTGAGGCATGATAAGAGAGTGACTCATAGATAAGCATGATAAGAGATAAGGCATGAGTCATGAGTAGTCATGGCGAGTCATAGGCATAGCCGAGCATAGCTATATGGCAGTGCGAGGCTGTGACGTGAATTATAATGAGTCATAAATAAGGTCATGAGGCATGACATGAGGCCGAGGATACCGGTGTGACAGTGCGGAGCAGTGCAAGGTAATGCGAGGCAATGTAAGGTGGTGACGAGGCTGTGTGATGAGCCAGGACGAGTCACAGTATAGCCTTGTGGCAATGCGATGCTATGGCATGGCAGTGCATGGCTGTGTTGTGATGAGTCAGAGTGTGTCACAACGGTAGGGAGCATAGCCATGATGCTGTGCATGTCCACATGGTATGACATGAGGTAAAGGCTGTGCATGGCAGTATACATGCAAGGCAAGCCGATGTGTCATGTGAGAGCGTGGGAGCATGATGTCATGTGATGTCATTAAGGATCATGTGATGTCATGTGACCAAATAGTCACGTGGTCGTTATTGAACGAGTGTGATGAGGTCAATGAATGATAGGGGTTATTTAGCGAAATGCTTTGTAGAAAGCCGAGAGAAATAGAGATAAATAAGGGAAAAATAGGGGCAAACACCAGCGATCGTAACACATTATGATTCACGTCACAGCCTCGCACTGCCTTATAGCTATGCTCAGCTATGCTTATGACTCGCCATAACTACTCATGACTCATGCCTTATCTCTTATCATGCTTATCTATGAGTCACTCCCTTATCATGCCTCACCTTCACCACATGTGCACTGCTATGCATTGCCCTCATGCCTCATTTCCCTCAGCATCCACGGTTATGCCTTATTGCAGCCTCATGCACATATGGCTATGCAGATACACATGCCTATCGTTATTCTCATTGGACCATATACCTATGACTATATATATGGCTATGCTTATCTCTAACTCATGTATGCAACGTGCACACAGCCTCACATTGCCTCATGGCTATGCTCGGTTCCACCTTGACTCAGTATGACTCCCTCTGACTCACACTGACTTACAGGGCTGTGCCCGGACTCTCTAGACATAGCTTATTACCATAGATAGATACTGTATAGTACCAAACATGTACAAACCCTAGATAGTATATAAACCTCCAGGTAGACTGTGACTGGCCCCCCAGTCTTGTCCTCTTGGAGTTCTCCCAAAACCCATCTGCACTTGACCGCCACCCTAACTAGTGCAGCTACCAACTAGCTCTAGTCAAGTGCGCCGCTGGTCGGCCTTGCTAGGTACAGCAAGCCCCCGGTGGGCATTGGTGTTTCATTTTCCACCCAATGTTGCTGACACGAGCCAGTAATCAGCATGGTTTTTTGAGCAGGTGCTCAAGATACAGTAATTATTCATCTGAATTTCAATTGGCTAATGGTGCTCGATATGCTATGCTCTAGTATGCCATCCCTGTATTTAAAGGTCTTTTTCCTCCTGCCCATGATCCAAGTATTCAAACTCTGCTATTCTGACTTTGTGAATGGCATGCATTGGCCAAGCTTTGGATGCACACAGACGAATCTCTTGTACTTCTTCAGCAATCTTTATGAAACCTTGGCAATCAGCTGCGTCATTTTAAACAATACACATGTGCCACATTTCACACCCATAAACTACCCAAGGAAGCTGTGCAACGGCAGAGAAGGGAAGTGGCTGAGCATACTGCTGGTCATCAAAAGAAGGAACCACAATCAGCCTTGCTCCCAAAGACATTCAATCTCAACATCTACAAGTTTCATGCTCTGGGCAACTATGTCAACATGATAAAAATGTTCAGTATGACAGACTCATATACCATCCACATCATGAGTCAACTGTGGATCTCACTTCAGTTACGAGTACCTAGACTAAGGGAAATAATTCGATAGGATGAGCTGGCCCACTATCTGATCAAGAGGATGTATGGTCAGTCAAACAAGAAGGATATTGAAGAGCAATTCGCAAGGCAAGAGCATCAACAAACCCTGCTGAAACAGCAAGGGTTGCATGAAATGTTGATGGACATGGACATGCAGGCTATTGACATGTCACCCATGTTGCATCACTCAATGGCAACCCAGGGATGAAAAGATAATATTTTTAGTCTCCCACAGTTCCTCTTCCAACATGCTGATGACCCAGCTATCGAAGTGAGACTGTAATGTGTACCTCTCACACCTACTTACAGTGGCTCAAAAAACTGTCCACATGTTTGTACATTTTCCACTAAAGTCAATAACCCCCCATACCTCCTAATCTGGGCCCTAATCTATGAGTTTATGAAATGAAGCCCCTACCATTGGCTCTCCGTTGGTCCCAGGATCAAGCAATTTGGATATAATTTGATGAAGTGACAGCTATTTCAAAATGATGACGCATGCGGACAGTTGTTTAACTTTAGGTTTGGATTACATATATTATATCCTAGCATGCTGTAATATAATTACATACATTTGGTAATGGTTTTATTATGTCACCCTTATATAACTGAGTATCAGAAAGTATATATACACCCCACTATTCTATGTTTATTGTCATAGAACTTATTTTTACTTTTCAAAAGAGCAATATCATATTTTTGTTCTCTTTTGATATATCCTCTAGGCAAATTGCTTCCCAAACTGGTCTAGGGAAGTCTATAGTATGCCTGGTACTTCAGGAACTCCACCCAAGAAAGACTAAACTTCATGGTGGTTGTTCTTTATAGCTTATTTCTACCAACAAAAGGGCTATTCTTTAGCAAATCATTACTAGCAAGGTTAGAAATACTGTTCATGCCATTCAAGTTATCAATTCTATTATTGATACTCCTCTCTGCCCTAAGACTAGGAGAAATACCATCAAAAAGGCCTGTTTAAAGGCTGTGATAGAGACAAAACAAACCTTTCCTTCTAATAGCTACAAGAAGAGCAGGCTAGCCTTTGCTTTCAAGTATTAGCATTAGACTATGGAGGACTGGAATATACTCACATGGTCAGATGAAGCCACAATCAATAGGATTGGGTCAAATGGACAAGAGTATGTATCATAAAAGACAAAGAAAAAGCTGATTGCTATAGATGTAAATAATATAATTCAGTTTGGAGGAGGTTCGCTGATGGTATGGGGGTGCATAGGGTGGAATGGAGTAGGGGCTTTGAGTGAAGTAGAGGAGAGGATGGATCCTGAATAGTATGAGTGGCATGGACAGTATTTCTGACCTTGCTAGTAATGATTTGCTAAAGAATAGCCCTTTTGTTGGTAGAAATAAGCTATAAAGAACAACCACCATGAAGTCTAGTCTTCCTTGGCTGGAGTTCATGAAGTACCAGGCATACCATAGGCTTCTCTAGACCAGTTTGAGAAGCAATTTGCCTAGAGGATATATCAAAAGAAAAGAAAAATATAATATTGCTCTTTTGAAAAGTAAAAATAGGTTTTATGACAATAAACATACAATGGTGGGGTGTATATATAGTCTCTGACACTCAGTTATATAAGGGTGACATAATAGAATCATTATCAAATGTATGTAATCATATTACAGCATGCTAGGGTAGAATATATGTAATCCAAACCTAAAGTCAAAAAACTGTCCGTATGCATCATTATTTTGAAATGGCTGTCACGCCATCAAATCTTATCCAGCTGACTTGACCCTGGGACCAATGGAGGGCCAATGGTAGGGGCTCCATTTCATACACTCATAAGTTAGGGCCCAGGTTAGGAGGTATGGAGGGTTATCAACTTTAGTGGAAAATGTACAAACATGCGGACAGTTTTTTGAGCCACTGTACATGACTTCTAGCTGAACTTTGTGATGTGTCTGAAGGACCACATGCTGTCAAGGCTACTCAGCCTTGAATTTGATGGCAATGAGCAGACATTCACACCAGGGCAGTAAAACGAAATCTGGCTCCTCAACCTCGACCATGTGATAGAATCCAAGATTCTTCGGATCAACTACATGAGCCACAACATCCACCAGGCCTACGATTGTCTATGACCCGACAGTCATTCTTTTCTCATGATATTGTCAAGGGAAGAAGATCCCAACCATCACCCTTTCTGATACTGTCAGCTGTTGAAGGCATTCCACATTGAGGTCCACTTCTGTCCAGGTGGTG
Organism: Boletus coccyginus; assembly: GCA_025782845.1. Taxonomy (NCBI): domain Eukaryota; kingdom Fungi; phylum Basidiomycota; class Agaricomycetes; order Boletales; family Boletaceae; genus Boletus; species Boletus coccyginus. Next base: position 57,815 of record JAHZSR010000098.1, read on the forward strand.
TTAGCCATTCAAAGGAGACACTAGAGGTGCTTTGGGTCTGTTGGCTTGGGATTAATCCAGGACACAAGTGGGAATTCAGGCACTATGCACTTCCCAAGGTCAGTTTTGTGCCTGAACAAGGGGATAGTCCTGCCTTTGGCTTTTTGGACCCCTCTCTAGTGATCTGTGGTTGTCATCTCATACCAACATTTGCCGATGGTCGCACCAACCAACTATTATGAAGGGGTCACTTGATAGCCAGACTGCAAGATGAAACTGATGATTGGACAGGATATTATGTAAATATGTGGATGTAAATTTTTCATTATATTTACTTAATTGGTGTACGCTAACAGATGCAGATTCGCCGACCGAGATATGTTTGCATGCTTTGCAGGGATTGGTGTTGGTCACAATGCTGTGCATCTAGAAAGGCATGCACATGGGCTGGGGGTTGATAATGTACATGTAGACAATAAAGAAAACAATGAACCCAGTTTGAGCAGAGAGCCTGCAGAAGATAGGAGTTTGGATCCAGATGATGAGGAAGGGGAGGATGTGAACATGGATGAAGTTGAGGATGAGGCTGAAGGTGACAGTGACAGCGAGGGCGATTAGGGTGATACTTGTGATAATAATGGCTCTGATATTTGTCTCTAGCACAGTGTGTGTAAAATCCCAGTAGTAGGAGGTCAAATTATATTCAACCAGGATTCCAGTCAACAGCTGGCCTCAATCACGATGAGCTATATTGGTATAATCAACACACCCACTATACATTCTTGATGTCTTATCATGGGTTGTGATAAACCACACATTTCATAAGACCTGGCCAAGATTCAGAAGGCGTGTTCTAGAGTATATACTACCATTGCCCATAACAACCAGAAAGAACATTGGTTGAGATAGCCATGTCAAGTCCCAGACAACTCGTACAGATTGTGCTAGTAGTGCCAATGATGGTTGGCCCATCATTGCATTCACAAGGGCTTACAGTGAGGTGCAAAACCGTTGCAATGCCTAACCTCAAACCGGGGCGCGAAGCGCCCCGCAATCACTTGTGGGAATTTCACTTTGCTTTGGTGGGAACAAATAAAGTACAAACCCTTAGCTACAACGTTGTCCCCAGGGTCATGTGATTTCGCTTACATACTGCAAAGATACATCCATTTCAAAACACCAATACCATTGCAACAGTTTTGCACCTTTTGCTTTCCAGGGTATATTAGTACTTGGTATAGCCTCCCTTTGCCTTGATAACTGCTTCAATCCTTCTAGGCATGCTCTCTATCAACTTCTGACACTCTTCAACTGCTATCCCCTCCCAATCAACCTGAACTCTCTCCCACAATTCATGAATCCCCTTAGGAGAGGAATCATGATCTGCTAGTCTTCTTTTGAGATAACCCCAGAGGTGCTCAATGGGGTTGAGGTCAGGAGACTGTGCAGGCCATACCATAGTATGAAAATCCTGCTCCTGAAGCCAATCCTTCACCTTCTTGCAAGTATGTTTGGGGTCATTGTCCTGCTGAAAGATGATGTCAGGAGGATCAAGACCATAAAACTGCAAAGAATTGAGCAGTTCATCCTTCAAAATCTGAAGGTAAAGATCCCCATCCATCCTACCATCAATCTTGGTAGCATAGCCAACTCCCTGCCAAGTCATACAGCCCCACATCATCAAAGAACCTCCTCCAAACTTCACTGTACCTTCCACCAGCCTATCACTTAGCCCTTCCCCTGCCTTTTTCCACACCCACTTGCGCCCATCTGACCCTAGGCGATTGATTTTGGTCTCATCAGACCATACTACCTTCTTCCAGTCCTCCAGAGTCCAATCTTTATGAGCATAAGCAAAGTCTCGACGAGCCCTACGATGCTTGGCTGAAAGGAGAGGCCATTTGGACTTGACCACAGCTTTCATACCTGTCTTCCTCAACTGTCTGCGCACTGTGGAGGTAGAGAGAGGCTGTTTGACTATATTGGTGAGTGCCTTGGTCACCTGAACAGCATTCTCTGCCTTTCCAGAGGAGATAAGACGAATGGCATGCCAGACATTGGCAGAGGAAAGCTTGGATGGACGACCTCCAGTAGCTTTTTGAAGCTCAAAACGCTCTTTGGAGCGTAATCTGGATATGGTAGACACATTAAGACCAGTAGTGGATGCAATAGAGTGAGCAGATTGGCCAGCATCAAGCATAGAGAGGATGGTTTGTTTTTGAGTAAAAGAGATGGTTCTCATGATGGTTGTGGTTGGAAACAAAGATGCGTGTGAACTATTTTAAACTCAGACATGGTTCTAATATGTGTATGTTTGTTTGTATGACCAAACATAACCAAATAACACTTGATTTCAATGTAATGAGCAAAGGGTGCAAAACTGTTGCAATGGTATTGATGTTTTGAAATGGATGTATCTTTGCAGTATGTAAGCGAAATCACATGACCCTGGGGACAAAGTTGTAGCTAAGGGTTTGTACTTTATTTGTTTCCACCACAGCAAAGTGAAATTCCCACAAGTGATTGCGGGGCGCTTCGCGCCCCAGTTTGGGGTTAGGTATTGCAACGGTTTTGCACCTCACTGTATAATCTCATACCAGACCTTGACCAGGCATACTTTACTGTGTGGCGTGAATCACTTTCCTCACGTCACATAAGTGATTATTGTGCTAGAGAGGTGGACGTGATGTGATACAGCATTGAGTCACGTGGAGCCTGGGGTGAGTGTCAATTATGTCAGCCAGGTTCTAGGCGAGGGCCTGTATCGCTCCCCAACCTACATGCCCAATTGTAAAAATTACTCCCAGGGTATTTGGTTCTCCGAATACTACCCACGTAATCAGACCATAACCTAAAATTACTTTTCAGCAAGGGTTGAACTGGTACATTTTATTTGGATGGAAAGAGTTTCCAAAAAAGGCTACCCTGTCTGCATGCAATAAATAAAATGTGGATGCACCGTAAGCATAATTCCGGTACTTGCCAGCCTGCATCGGGTAAGCACTGCAAATCAGTATGGATCATTTACCTGTGGTTTACCCAGCCCATACATTTAACATGTATATTCCCAATGCTTGTCATCATGGTGCCAATTGCATACATGTGTATCACAATGCTATGATTCTTCATTGAACTACATACATCATAGATACTAGGTATATTCACCACTGAGAACATTGGCTATTGCATCGGCGGACAAGTCTATATGTCTGGGATGGGAGGGTGCTGTGCACATCGTGTGAGTGTTGAGCTGGGTGCAAGTTGAGCAATGACGGATGTTGTGTCTTGGGGCCAGGCACACGTCGCGTGCGTGTCGAACTAGGTGCGTTGGGCAACGACAGGTGTCGTGCCGCTGGGAGCGATGTGCGGGTTGAGCTTGGTATGTTGAGCGACAACGGGTGTTGTGTCCGTTGTGTCCGGCCGGGGTGGGCGCACATCGGGCGTGTTGAGCTTGGAGTGCTGGGAGACGATGGGTGTCGTGTCCGTTGGGTTGGGAGACCGCTGGGAGCGACGTGCAGGTCGAGTGTGGTATGTTGAGTGATGACGAGTGTTGTGTCCGTTGGGTTGGGAGGGCGCTGGGTGCACGTCGAGCTGGATGTGGTGTCTGTTGGGTTGCCAGAGGACGCTGGGCACATGTCGCGTGCATCCTGATGTCATGGCGGTGGAGGTTGGGAATCCTGGTGTTGTTGTGTTGTGTTGTTGGACGGTGGGACGGTGAGCGTCACAGAGCGTGGTTCGGGTTGGGGAAATTTTTGGTGCGATCATATTTGCGCCGCGTCGCAAGGATCAGTTGTGCATTTGGTACATTGGATGTATTCAGTGTATACGGGCTGTATACATGCTGGATGCCATGGGAAATGTACGGATCCTATGTCGACACGATTATGGGTGAAATATTCCATGACAACTATAAAAGTGATATCGTCTATGTACCCCACCAGTACGCGTGGTTTCTCGTTCCTATGGTCTGCATCCGGCATTTGAATAGTACGGGATCCCTGGCCCTATTGCGGAAAACACAGATTTATTCCAGGGTTACCAAAGGAGTCTGCCGTTATTACAGATTTAATGCCCCAAAGTTACTTTTCGGCAAATAACGTAGAAGTAATTTTTACGATTGGGCGTGTAGGCCACGGCCATCATGGCAGTCGGCATGCAAGCCCGAAAAGTAGGGCGTGCGCACTCTGAGCCGCATCCTCTTCCGCCGCCGTTTCACCTTTCGGTACCTCTAGATGGCCCTCCGAGTCAATGTTCATCCGACTTGCCCGTCGCGTCTGCGCAGTCTTGTGCGCGTTGTCGCTCACAAACTTCCCAGGCAAGGGTGGATTCTTTGAGGTCTTTACTGCTGATGTGTTGGTTGGGGATGCACTCGGCGTCCATATCAATAGTCGCTATCTGGCCGACGTCGTTCGCATACCGCCCGCGTCGCTGTCCGACATCTACCTCGCCGCCCTTGCCCTCACCGGCCACCGGCGGCGACACTTTCTACCGCTCGTTCGTCCCTAGATCGGCAGTCAGCTCCTCCTGCGACAGATCGAGCTCGTCCGGAGGTGTCTCAAGAGCGAACATGGGGACGCCGATAGAGTGGGCTCGACGGTCTTTCCCAGTCTCGTCAAGGTGTCCAGAGGGGTCGGGAGCGATCAGGAAAACGTTCAAACAGTTGTGCAGCGCACGCAGGTCATGTGCCACGAGTGTGCACTGCATGCCATTTCCGGTATAGACCCGTCCCTGCAAAGAGCTATCGATGCGCTACGGAACGTCTGGGTAAACCATCTAGATTGCATCTATGTATCAGTACCACCCATGAATCTAAACAACGAGCAAGGATGCAAGGGTCGCTTGTGCTTGTATGACCTGAGCCGTATATGCGTCAGCACAACACGCCAGAATCAGTGTCTCTAAATCTCACCTCGAAAGCCTGCTGTGCCTCCAGCCGCCTCCTTGCAGCCTCTAACCAATCATGAAGTAGCTCCTTTGCCGGGCCGGTAAGCTGGTTCAGCTCCCGTGCAGCACTATCCAAGTCCTTTTCGTTCATGTAAAACTCTGCACGAGACAGCACGCTCAACACATCCAACCCAGGCGTGAACCCATGTCGCTGGAACTGGAACGAAGACAACAAATGTGACGCAAGGTACGACAGCACGCCCGCGTTCTCGTCCGGCACGAGCGCCACGCTCGACACGCGCGGCGCAACCGACGTAGTGAACCACGTCGTCAGGTCCGCCAGCGGCTCCACGCCCATGTCGGGGATATCCGACTGCTCGAGCGACGCGAGAGCAGCCGACACGACCTCGTCGTCCTTGGCGACAGCAATGTGTCGGAGGATACGCAGCTCCTCGCGAAAGGGCTTGCGTTCCGGCGCATCGATCGCCGCTTGCATGGCGCGCAACGCGGTCCACATGCCGTGTACGCGGATGTTCTCGTCGAGATAGGCCGAGTTGTCGAGCGCGAGACGTTCGAGGCGTTTGAGCCCAGTGGCGAGTTCGTCCAGACGGGCTAGTCGCCCACCGCGCTCTTCTTCGACTTTGACCTTGACGTCGCGGATCCACCGACGCTGCAGCTCGATGCCCTGGGCGACGATTGCCTCTTTCAAGCTGAGCAGACACCCGAGGTCAGTCCCACGATCGAGGCGAAAGGGCGCGTCAGACTCGCTCACCGTTCGTTCAACAGCTCCGTTTGCGCCTTGAGCTCCCCCTCGAGCCTCTCGCGGTATGCCTGAACGAGTTTCATCTTTTCCTCTGCAACGTATTTTTCATAGTCTTCTCGCTGCAATGTGAGCTTGTCCTGGGACTCGAGCTCGAGCTCAAGCAGCTTCGTGCTGTACTCACGAGCCTGCTCATCGAGTTTGGCCTCGAGCTCGAGCTTCTCGTCCTCTTTGATTTTGTCGAAGCGCGTGGCGAGCTCGGTAAGGTCGTTCCGGGCAGTATCGAGGATACCCTTTGCCTTTTCCGCTGCAGTAGGATTCGCGTTCAGATATGACGCAAGATCGTCGATGGTGCCTGCCAAATGTGAGATGACGGGTTCCGAAACAGCGACGTCTGAGACGGCGGGGGCAACCAAGGGGAGTACCTCGGGTTTGGGTTTGGGAGCAGGTTTGGGTCTTGAAAAGCCAGGTGGTGGTTCGAAACCGAGGGGAAGCGGAGCTACATAAACGTGGGCGTCGTCCGGTTTTTCCGACAAGACGACCACCTCTACGTCAGGTGCCGGATCCTGGGACGACGGATCGGGTGTGGACGCCGGCTCCAAAACGGCTTCGACAGGTTTCGCCAACGCAGCCTCTGCTTGTCTGATCAGCTCGTCCACCTCGTCCGCAAACTCTGCAGCCCTGTATCGCGCGAGCGCATTGACCTTGACGGCGTCCTCTGGCGAGAGCTGGTCCGTCGACGTGCGTACGGTTGTCTTGAGCGCCGCCGCGGTAGATTTGACTCGCGCCTTTGTCTCGTCTATGGACGGCTTTTTGCTCTCCCGCACCGTGTCCCGGTTAGCGTCATCCTGATTGGATTCCGCACGCGGCGTCACGTGGCCGAGACGTCGTTGCACCGCGTCGTAGAGGGCTTTGGCGGTGTCGACGGTGGCGACGACGACCTGCTGCACGGTGATGTCGTCCCAGTGGTGTTGTTCGCCGTACTCGACGAGGATCCCGCCGAGTGGGACATGTTTCGTGAAGAGCTCGCGGTACCGCTGGTGTTGGTAGGACACGAGGGTGCTACCGACGTAGAACGTACCGGTCGCGGTGACAGAGTAGAAGAGCAGCCGTTGAACGACGCTCTTGGCCTGCTTGGGCGCTGACGAGGTAGAAGGAGAGCTGGTGGTGCTTGCGAGGCGCTTGTCGGAGGGTGAGCTTGGGCTTGAGAGATCAGTGAAGGGGTGCTCACTGTCCTTGCCCTGACCAAGCCTCTGCCTGGGGCTCGTTTGGGGACGGCGATGGCGCGGTACATTGAATGCGTCTGCAGCAAAACTTGTCAACACTCCCGGGTGTAGACGCTGCTCGGAAAATTCCGTGAGACCAGAGTGGGACGTGGGATTACCCTTTCATCCCTAACCAAGATATCAGTCAAAGCCAGCGACCACGACGACATTGTACTGCTCTTCAAACACCCGACACAGACATTCACACCGCTCAACACACAGGTAACTCGGTTCAACTCTATAGTGCAGCTATGAATTAGAATAACAACACCGGTTCCTTGTCTCCCTTAGGTCTGGTGCTTTTGATATTGGGTCACTGGAAGTAACCATCGGGCTTATAGTGCGAGCAAGCTATCTATTCAGGTAACTGGGTTCTACTAGTGCGGCCATGAATTAAAATAACAGCACTCGCTCTTTGTCTTCCTTGGGTCTAGTGCTTTTAATATCGGGTCCACTGTTGTTTTTCAACGCCTGTTTCAGAAACCCGGAACACACCATCGATCAGAATTCAAGCTGATATGGACATTGGTTGGCTGGGGATCGTGGATTAGGTGAGCTGGGAACAGCGCATTATTACTAGCGTGTGCAAAATGGTATCAGGGACAACTTGAAGAGTAACTATTCGGTTTGCGACCGCTTATTTTGGCAAAGATGCTGTTCTACTCGGGGCGCGAGGACACCAATAACGAGAAGCGATTTTAGGACCATGTGAATTGAACGATCTCTGCAGAGCTTCTAGAAACGTTGAGGCAAACACCCTTGATAGAGCCTGACTAACGAAGTCGACACTAATCCCCCGAAGTTCGCAGCTCCAATGCGTGTGACGCGTTGTTAAATCATGCTCGGTTGTGCCGATACCACCGGTCACGCTGCGTATAGATAATTCCAGTGTTATTCAAACTAATTTCTGGTAGCACCCCAAGTCAGGTGAGCTGAGAACCGCATGATTACAAATCTGTAATACATGGTATTTTCAGGGATGAGCTCACTAGAACCTAACTATTCGGCCCCCCTCAAGGCTGCTACTAGTACCCAATGACGCTATTCTAATTGTGTCTGGGCGCAGGGACACGAATAACGGGGAGCGAGTTTGGAACTTCAACAGGCTCCAGTGTGACTCATTGTTATGTAAATCATGCTCGGTCGCACCAAATTATTCGAGCCCTCTTCTTTGAAGGTTTCGTTGTGTTCGGTAAAGTTCTAGTGTTATCCCCACACCACATTCATTATATATTTACTAGTGTCCGGATCAATCGGCGTATGTATTGTAAGTTTCGTTCCCTCATTCCTTGAAAGGTTTAATCCCATTTCTTTTAGTACACGCACAACTTGAAGGGAACGCTAAGAATTCTTTTGGTCAAGTCTTTGAGTACCACGGCTCAACAAGATGACGAAAGATCGTTATTCAGTGTGATGGAACGGAAAAATCAAACGTCATTGCTGCCTCGTTTTACTCAAATAAATCCATGGTCACCCCAATCCCAGCTACGCCCTAAACTGGGGTGTGGTCGTTTGTTTGATCCACGAAGGGGTATAAAATGGGCTCAAAAATCAGCAATGGTCCGACATCAGTCCTCTAATAATTCCATCGTCTATAACTTGCAATACTCACATACAATGTCTGTGGTATGTGTCTGCTTACATCGAATAATTCTCTCTCTCAGGAGACTTTCAGTTTTGGGAAGACACCTCTCAACTTTGGCTGTTGGGTGCCTCTGAAATTGTCAACGAGCAAACTTTAGAGGGGCCTGCTCAGATGCAGGTATGTCTTCGCTATTGCTGAATATCTACTCTATTGATATCCGGCTCAGTTCTGGAGTGGCGACTGGGATGAGAACGCCTTCACGATTCTCCAGGAGCAAACTTTAGAGGGGCCTGCTCAGATGCTGGTATGTCTTCGCTATTGTTGAATATCTACTCTATTGACATCCGTCTCAGTTCTGGAGTGGCGACTGGGAAGACAACGCCTCCACGATTCTCCAGGAGCAAGCCTCCGAGGAATAAGTCCAGAAGGTTGCCAGTAGCCCAGTCATCTGGTGTCAGTGTTGGACGTTGCCTATTGCTTTGCAGTCGTAATCGTGTCGTTTCTGTGATCGTGGTGGAAGGATTGTACAACGTTGCTGTTGTCGCTGATGTTTGCCTGTTGTTCTGTAGTCATGTAACCGTGTCTGAGTTGTTTTCGTGAATAGTAGTGAGCGTGCAGCGAAAGTCCGACTTTTCGTGAACCCGATATAATCATCCTTCAGCTACTTACGACAGATGGAAGAGTTAGGGTGTAGACGCTGCTCGGAAAATTCCGTAGACCACACGGGTCGGACGTGGGATTACAGTCTAGTACACAACTCGCAACTCAAGTCTCAAAGCCAGCAACCACGGCGCCATTGTATGTCCCTTCAAATAGCCAACACAGACATTGAATCACGCCAGCGCTCAACACACAGGTACTTCCGTTCAACTAGTGCGGCAGCACTTGCTCTTTGTCTTCCTTAGGTCTAGTGCTTTTAATATCGGACCCACTGTTGTTTTTCAACCCCTGCTTTAGAAACCTGAAACACATCGTCGATCAGAATTCAAGCGGATATCGACATTGATTGGTTAAATGAGGATTGTGAGTTAGGTGAGCTGAAACCACCGCATTATCACCAGCCTGAGCCTGTGCAAAATGGCATTTTCAGGGGTGAGCTCACCAGAACCTAACTATTCGGTTACCTTCATGACTGCTCGGATCTTGGCGAAGTCATGCTATTCTATTGTGTCTGGGTGTGAGGACAGCAATAACAAGCGATTTTAGGACCACGTGAATTGAATTGATCTCCACAGTGTTTTTAGAAACGTCGAGGCGACCGCCTCAGGAACACCCTGAATAGAACCTGACAAACGAAGTCGACACTAATCCCCCAAAGTTTGACAGGCCCCAATGTGTGTGGCACGTTGTCAAATCATGCTTAGTTGTGCTGATACCATCGTCACGGTGCGTATAGATGGTTCCAGTGTTATCCAAACTAATTTCTAGCGAATTATTCTTTAGGACCAGTTCGGCGATCAGTAAGTACCCCAAGTCTGGCGAGCTGAGAACCGCATTATCACTGGCCTGTAATAAATGTCATTTTCAGGGACAAGCTCACTAGAACCTAGCTATTCGGCTGGCTGCTGTCCGTTTTGACAACGGTTATGTCTGGGCGCACTGAGGACACGAATAACTGGAAGCGAGTCTGATCTCCACAAGGTTTCTAGGAACGTTGGAACAACCGAGGATCACCCTTGATAGGACCTGACCGATGAAACCGACACTAATCCCCCAAAGGTCGGGAGGCTCCAATATGACTTATTCTGGGGTGTGGTTGTTTGTTTGATCCACGAAAGGGTATAAAATGGGCTCAAAAATCAGCAATGGTCCATCAGTCCTCAGATAATCCCATCATCTATATCTCGCAACACTCACAACAATGGTACCGGTATGTATCTGCTTACGTCGAATGATTCACTCTCTCAGGACGCTGTCAGAATTGGCTAGGAGAAGGTTTTTGGTCGTATGCTGCCTCTGAAATTGTCAACGAGCAAGCTTTAGAGGCGCTTGCTCAGCCATCGACGACTTCTGACAACCAGGTATGTCCCTGCTACTGTTGAATATCTACTCTATTGATACCCGTCTCAGTTCTGGGGTGACAACTGGAATGGAAAAGCCTCCACGATTCTCGAGGAGCAAGCCTCCAAGGATTAAGCCCAGAAGGTTGCCAGGTAGCGAAGCCATCTGCTACTGAGCACACCACTCAGGATGTATCAAGTCACTGTTTCCTGTTGCTTTGCAGTCGTGTAATTGTGTCGTTTCTGTGATCGTGGTGGAAAGATGTTGCTGTTGTCGTTGATGTTTGCCTGATGCTCTGTAGTCATGTAAGAGTTGGTTTCGTGAATAGTGGTGGAATTTTGCGCATGGCGAGCGTGCCGGACGAGTCTATCTTTTCGTGCACCCGACATAACCATCCTTCAGCCTCAATGACGGATGTAAAAGTTACAGAACACTGTTGAAATCGCTTGTTTCAAATGTGACAGCGGCGGACGTCCAACTTGGTATAACGTACTCGTACAGAAATCCACGCAAGCGCCTAGAACTTGATGTGATGATTCCTAATCAACTCTTCCCGCTCGCCCAACCCTGACCACAGCGGATGGTGCGGACTATTCCCGTCGTACACCTTCACGATGCATAGCTTCACGGGTCTCATGGGCACTTCGCTTCGACCGTATAGGTACCCAGGAAAGAGGACGCGAAATGGTTTCTGAATAGAGCGCGTCCTGTCTTGTTACACGGACCACTGCCTTGAACGTCAGGACTGGGAAACACAGCGTAGATCGTCTCGCCATCCCCGCAGAGTCCGAGCAGCGCGGACTGACGTGGTTTAGCAGACGGTGGCGAGGTGCACAACAGGGGGATGCCACTTGATCAGAATGTCGGGAACGGGACTACTACTCCCCGATATGATCTCACCATTCCCTCTGTCGACGAAAGCAGAAGGTGGTAGCAGATAGGTTCAAGCAATAACCGGTGACCAGCCACGGACCCCGAAAGCACCAGAGTCGAAAGCGAACAGTGGCGGTGACCCGGATGCCAATATACTTCAGAACATGCCTCGACGCACAATTTCTGATGATCTGAAGGCTCACACACCGCTCTACATCACGACGGGCCCACAGTTCAACAAATAAGCGATATCCCCGCTGTCAAGAAGTCGCTTGTTCACAGAACTCTCGCTCTATTCTCGAGCCGCCGTCGTCTCAGCCGCCGTTCTCGTATCTTGACGCCCCACTTCCTCCGAGCTGCCATTGACTACCTTGGCCCCCTTACCTCGAGGAGCTGCAGTAATAACTTGTCACGAAACGCGGTGTTACAGCCTCCCTTTCGACGCTTGCTCGGCCGTCAAACAATCGCACCTCTCTCGCAAAATTGTCACTTCCCGTGCCTTCCAGCGAAGCAAAATTATGAACCGCATTGGTGCAGAAGCTCCTGATGCGAACATGCTTCTTTTCGTTGATGGGTCTGCTAAGGGCGAGAGTAGAGCTGGTTACACCATTCTTCCTGCTCTCACGCTCGACGGTGTCATTGCATACGACATTGTTGAAGGCTCTGTCACCGCAGAGCGCTTTGTACGATTCCTCAAGGATTATGTGGTGTGCACGAACTTGTCACTAGATTACTGAATAAAACTAACTTTCAGTACTGAACTTTGTAGATGCCATTTACAACGCCATATCCAGGTCCTCGGAGCGTCGTGGTCATGGAGAACTGCCGTATTCATCACAGCGAAGAGGTTCGGGAACTTGTCGAAGATATGCACTGTGAGCATCTGCCCGAACATGCATTGCTGTTGGCTGACTACTATTTTTAGTGTGCAAACTTGTTTTTCTACCGCCGTCCTCCCCCAATTACAACCCGATCGAACAAGCATTTTCAGAAATCAAGGCATATTTGCATCGTCATCGTAAGGACATGCCTTTGATGGCAAGGGTCCGTGCTTGCCAGAGTATCACTCCTGATCATGCAGCTGCTTACTTTAGAGCGTCTGGATACACAGTATAGCATGTTTATGGCTTGGCTCATTGGATACAAAATACTCTTCAGTGGTGCGTGTTGCTCAGCGTCTGTCCAACATGGTGCGGACTATTCCCGTCGTACACCTTCACGATGCATAGCTTCACGGGTTTCATGAGACGCATCACTTCGACCCTATAGGCACCCTGGAAAGAGGACACGTGGTTGCCTTTGAATAGAACGCGTCCCGTCTTGTTGCACGACCCACTGCCTTGAATGTCAGGATTGGAAAACACAGCGTAGACCGTCCCGCCATCCCCGCGGAGTCTGAGCAGCGTGGACTGCGCCTCGGGCGTTGTCAATCCAAACACATCTTCTGCGACAGGCAAATGGTGATCGACGTCCTCGAAAAATTGGGGATCAAGTTGGATATGGAGTGGCAGGTCAAAATACGAAAGGGCAGAGACATGCGTACGTTCACATGACTGCGTAGGGGAAAGGTTTAAACCTCAAACCTTGTCGAACTGACGTGGTTTAGCAGACGGTGGCGAAGTACACAAAAGGGGAATGCCACCTAAGACCGACGTTATTTGTGAAGAAAGCAACTGGGGAAGAAAGCGATCACTCAGGCTGTTTGACTTGTATCGCCCCTAATCTCTGCTCCAGATCCGTGCCCAAGGAGCGCACCTGCCCTAGAACGTCGGGAATAAGATTACATACTTCTCCTCGACATATATGATCTCACCATTCCCTCTGTCAACGAAAGTACAGTAGAAGGTGGTCAGGGTTAGCCCATGAAAGGCGGAGAATCCCAGACGAAGTTTACGATAGTTGTCGAGTTTTTCGCCACTGCCAATCGCAGCCGGTCAGATCATCATCAGGTTTATGGTTACACAGCGCCGGCAGCAGTCGCCGGTACCTGGCCACGGACCCCGAAAGCACCAGAGTCGAAAGCGCTTGTTGAACGAGGACAACTCCATCTCTGAAGCGAACACAGCCGGATCCACAATATACTTTAGAACATGCCTCGACGCACAATTTCTGATGATGATCTGAAGGCCCGCATACTTGCTCTACGTCGCGACGGGTTCAAGGTCCGGCAAATAAGTGATATCTTCGCTGTCAAGAAGTCGCTTGTTTACAAAGCTCTCGCTCTGTTCTCGAACCACGGTCGCGTCAGCCGCCGTTCTCGTATCTTGAAGCTCCACTTCCTCTGGGCTGCCATCGACCACCCTGGCACCCTTTACCTCGAGGAGCTGCAAGAAGAACTTTGCACGAAACGCGGTGTTCATACCTTCCTTTCGACACTTGCTTGGGCCGTCAAGCAGTTGCACCTCTCTCGCAAAATTGTCACTTCCCGTGCCTTCGAGCGAAGTGAAATGCTTCGTGCACTATATATGAACCGCATTGGTGCAGAAGCTCCTGATGCGAACATGCTTCTTTTCGTTGATGGGTCTGCTAAGGGCGAGAGTCGGGCTGGCTACACCATTCTTCCTGCTCTCACGCTCGACGGTGTCATTGCATACGACATTGTTGAAGGCTCTGTCACCACAGAGCGCTTCGTACGATTCCTCAAGGATTATGTGGTATGCACGAACCTATAGAGTGCTGAGTAAAACTAATTCTTACTACTAAACTTTGCAGATGTCATTCACAACGCCATATCCGGGTCCCCGGAGCGTCGTGGTCATGGACAACTGCCGCATCCATCACAGCGAGGAGGTTTGGGAGCTTGTCGAAGATATGCACCGTGAGCACGTCTGCCCTAACCTGCAATGCTGTTGGCTGACTACTGTTTTGAGTGTGCAACTTATTTTTCTACCGCGATGCTCCCCCAATTACAATCCGATCGAACAAGCATTTTCAGAAATCAATGCATGTCTGCACTGTCACCGTAAGGACACACCTTTGATGGCAAGGGTCCGTGCTTGCCAGAGTATCACTCCTGACCATGCAGCTACTTACTTTAAAGCATTGGGATACATAGTGTAGGGTTTTTGTGGCTTAGCTTATTGAATAACAAAATACTCTTCAGTGTCGCTCGTGCCCACTTGCGGACCATCTCGTTGCGCAGCGTTGCCGTCCAGCTCGCACGCTGCCGCCTTCGTTGTGCACATTCGCGCCATGTCGCTCCATCTGGACCCTCGACGATCCGTCTCGTACCGTGCCACTGACGGTGCTGTCCCTCTCCCCCTTGATTCGCTCGTACACTAGTATTGTTTGCGTGCGCGCGATCTCATTCGCTGCCTGTGTGCAGCGTGCCGTGGCATGGTGTCGTCGCGCCGGCTGCATCGCGTTGGTCGTTCGTTTCTGCGCCTACTCTGTTGCGCTGTTGCTCTTACTGCGCGATACGCTCCTAGTCGCGCGTCCTTCCGCCGCGCTGTTCCTTTCGCCATGCGCATTTGTGCTATGCTGGACTGTACGCTTGTGCACTGTCTCCGTTTGGGACTGCTAGTGAAATCGGACGACGGCGACGGCGGTCGCGAGTGAGGATCTTCGTGCCTACACAAAAGCTTTGTATTATCTAACTTGGCGTCTCACCGAGGGGTGCTTTTGGGTCCGCGGGCGGTTGTTGCCCATCGATTTCCGTATGCATGTGAAACCGACTGTAAAGAGGCCTGGGAGATGCTGGCCCTGCTCATTCGTAGTCTGGTGACCAGACTAATCCATTCGACCCTCGAGATAGTTCGTTGGGTCGTCAGAGTGAAGCGGCGTTTTCCGGGGCCTGCGAATAGGATGGATGCCAACGAGAGGTCGTCCGATGGTACATAAGATACCGGCCAATTCCTGCGTCATACTATGGTGGACCACAGAACCAAGCGGATTGGACGACAAAACGCTGGAGCACACCGTGACTAGACCGCGTCGATCGGTCGAATGATCGGAAGCTTGGAGGGTTTGTCCATATCGCACCACCGGTGATCTGGATACGAGTTTGAACCGTGCACGTCTCGCATCCGAGATGCACCTGCCAGTGAGATGCGCAAGATGGAAAACAGGGTACCAGCCTAGGGTTACCCGAGGAAAGAAGAAGGGAGCAAGACACCTTTCGGGAGCTTACACTTTTGGGGGACAGCATGACCAATTTTCCAGACAGTGGGATATGCGTGGGAAAGTGGCTGCTACACTTACAGGAACAACTTCCCCCTCCTCCAATCACAGCTGCCAAATGTCGCGGGTAACGTTACGAACATGTACCGTGTCAATGAATGGCAGAACCTCGCAGCGATTCCCGGTGTCTCGGGCAATCTTGGCGTCTTTTCATCCACCTGTTGTTTCAACGTCCTACACGTCGGAACGCAAAAATCAAATAGTGTACACTTGCCGGAATCCAAATTTTTTTAACGCAACCCATATTATAAACACATTCATACCGTATGCATGCAATAAAATAAGAATTTGTTCAACGGAGACGCCAAGCGTGACATTTGGCAGAGATATCTCACCTATTACGGGAAGGATACTTAGCATATAGCACACTGGTATGGAGTTGGTGTGCCTGCATTAATTGCCAGGGATCATGTGTACATGTTTTGTTACAATTATATGACAGATAATTTGGATAATTGACACCAAAAATTATAGAGTACACATTGCCTGAATGTACAATGTACATATATACCAGACACTTGGATACTTCGAGTGGCGAGCGCAAGTCGGGCACGGGTCATGGGGTACGAAAACTCACACGGTTTTCAAGACTTGGTGCTCGCCTCTCCTTTGTTTCGCTCACCTCTCCTTGCCTCTTGCCTTGCCTCAACGTGTCGCTCACACGGGCTCGACTTTGCTTCACCCTCACCCAAGGCTCGTCACTGATCACCCTGCCCTCCCCTTGTCCTCAAATTCATTCTCCTGCCCTCATCTCGCGCCGCAACCCATGAGCATGAGCATGCATGCTCACTCGCGCACCATTGCCTCCACTTGCCGTGCCCTGCCGCGCACCGCGCGTGCGCACACACTCCGCTCCTGCCAGTTGCCGATAATGCCCACGACGTTGCAAGAAGTCGCCATGGTGGGGAGAATGGAAAAGGAGCGCGAGAGAGAGGAACTCAACGAAAAAGAGGTACGATCGATCGGATGACGCAGCCACATCGACGCACTCCATTTGCTGTGCCCGGCATCTCCACCGCACCTGCGACATGTGCTCAAGCACACGCTCCGCTCCCGCCAGTCACGGGTAGAAATAACATAGCATACATGTTGTAATCTAAAAACATTGTATGATCCGAGTCTATGTGTGATGTATATCTACAAAATACTGGATCCATGGGTAACAGAAGATGTAGCCCGTATAGTACGATGCACATGCGCTGACAGGTTCCACTGTATGTACATGGTATAGTAGCTGTATGTACATTGTATAATAGCTGTATACACACTATAGAAAGAGGGTCCAATCAACTCATGAGATTATTTTAAATTAGGTCTTGTCCACGTTCCAAATATTACTTCGGTTAATGTGCAACAACTTCGGCTGATTCTTCAACTTCGCATAGCGCCGGAGATCACATGACAGTTTCGGTGACAGTTCCGGTCGACACAAATCAACAATGGTACTACATGTCATAGTACTACATACGTTCGCTGAGGTTGTGTACATTGACAGTGCTAGCTACATATTCGCATGTTCTGTATCATAGTCCTTTTTAGCCTGGATTTCGGCCAGTGTGTTCTTGATCCACAAGTCGCGCGATGGCACATCAAATTTGAGGAAAAATCTGATCCGTGTTTTATTCTGTGGGTCGCTCATATAATTTGCAAGGTCATTGTTCTCCGATGGAGTGAGCTTGAATGTCATGAGCGCCTCCGCAGCTTGCTCGATATAGTCATCGTCTGGAGGTTGAGTTGGCAGAATATTAGATGGGGGGGCGGGGCGAAGATGCATCTGCGGAAGTCCTAACGAGGCAAGGGAGACCGGTTCGAACAGGGCTGCAGGGTCCAAACTATCAAAGAAAGTGGACAGTTTTTCCAATGCGTTAGCCCCACTGGTTTGGGCTTGTGCAGTCGCAGACATCGGGCGAGATCGTTTCACTGAACTTTCTGTCCCAGTATGTGATCCGACTACACTTTCTGCCTTTCTCTTCCTTTCTGACCCAACAGATCCAGCGGCACTGCCCTCCTGTTTCCTCTGGCTGACACTAGTCATCATTCCCATTGACGCCATAGAAACAGTGGATTGTGGGGGGTGGGAAAAAGATGAAGATGGAGCGAATGGGGGAATCAAATTTGGATCTGCCGGTGGCTCAGAAGCCTGAGGAATAGAGCTGCCTGAGGGGGAAATCAAACCGTTGTCGCGAACGGTCATATTGGCTAGCTGGTTCATAGGAATACCACTTGTTGACTGATGGGGGCTGGTGGTGGCGTCTGCAGAAGGTCTGTTCCGTTTTCGCTTTGATTGGGTCGCCATAGGACGATGAAGGTGTGTCCTCTTGGGAATAACGGACATAAGGGGGGATACATCATTCCAGTAGGGCCATGGATTTCCCTCGTACTTTGCCGCACCTGGACGCAACTGAAAAAATAGTTAGGCCGAAAAAAACCCGGTTTGAGATTGAGCACCCTACATACCTTACAAAAGTCCTCCCATGCTGTTCGAGTAGCATCGTCATTGATCGCGGCCCCATTGACATCGTCATAGTGAAAGCCGGATGCAGCTTTGATCTGACTGATGAGCGTATGTTCACTCTTGATCTTTGAATATATGTATGTCAATAGATGGAATTATACTATAACAATAAGACATTGTGAAAACGTACATTTCCCCACTTTGATCGGCAAGACTTGCTCGTCTTCGGTACCCGTTGAGAAGGAAATTTTCGATTCAGTTCTGATGCGACCTTGTTGAAAGTCTCCTCCTTGAAATTGTTGTCTCCAGCTGATGCATGGTGCGATACAATCAACTTGACGAATTCATCGATTTCAACTGGAGTCCATGAGGTTCGGCCTGCCGAACGACTTGATCTGCCTTTGCCTTTGTCACCTGGCACATTACTTGTTTCTGCCGTGGCACCTCTGACAGAACGGCGTGACCGTGATGACCGTGATCCTGACCTGTTCGATAGCGGGTTGCTTTCTGCACTGGACATTGCTTGAGTGAGATATAGGTATGATTGCAGGAGACAGTGCGGTGTTTGTTGGCCAGCCTGTCACATGACCTATGGGCTTCCCACTATAAGAGAGTATGTTCGAGGAACGGCTGTCCTTTCAAGTCTCTCAAGTCTTGGAAACAACATGTAGATACACTGTAGATAGTTACATATGTTCATATCCCCGTTCCCTTGATTCCCGGCAGTAATCCTGCCACATTCGCTCTGCAATTATATCCCGTCGTTCCTCTGCCCTTCGCCGCTCGGCCGTAGTAACAGGACCCTCTGCACGGGCACCCAAATCACCAGCATCATCATCATCTTGCGTATCTTCCAAGCGGCGTGCTTGGAACTCAGGGGTGAAAAAGGTGTCAGGATCGAGACACTGAATGAAATTATGAATGGCACACAATGCTGCCGGAATGCGTGCTTGAACATCCATGCTGTATTCGGGGGGGAGGAGTAGGATCCGCCATTGCCGTTTGACCACTCCAAAAATACGCTCGACAACATTTCGAAGATTGGCATGTCGAAGATTGAAGAGTTCCTTTTTATCTCGTGGGCTAGAGCACTTTGTGAGTATCACCGTACTTGTAATACAATTTCGTTTTGCTTACCGTAGGTTAGCTTGTCTCCATTCCTTCAAATGGTACCGGACTCCTCGATATGGGACAAGAAGCGCATCCGATCCACCAAATCCGGCATCGGCAAGGAGATATTTGCCCTCGGGAAGGGTCAAATCACTGGAGTGCGCATCATGCCACATCGTAGCATCTGCCGTTGTGCCGTCCCATCCTGTCACTGCATATGTGAAGAGCAGCTCAAAGTTGCAGACAAATAGGCAGTTCTGGGAGAGGAACCCCTTTCTGTTTCGCATGTTCGGGTGCTCCTCGATGGCCACGAACGCCCGGATATGAGTGCCATCGACAGCTCCGACACAGTTGTCGAAGAAGCGAAAGCGGGGATCTACTGTGATCTTGGTTGATAAGGGGGTATCCGCGGTTGGTAGTTTCACATTGGAGGCGTAGAAATGTCCAGATGAGAAGAAATCGAGCAGATCTTTGAAATATCTGTGTAGTGTGTCGGGTTTGTTGTTATCTGGGAATAAAGCTGAGTGGACGTACCTGGATATCGTAGTCGGAGAGTGCTGGAACCTCTCTGCGACATGACGGGAGCTGAGACCTGTCACAGCGGTGTGGAGGAATATTCCAAGCTGCTCTTCAACAGAAATTCCGTGGCGGGAATCCTTGAAGCCATCCTCCTTCATGACTTGAACGAGAGCTTCAAAAACATCGTGAGAAACACCTAAAGAAGTCTTGATACGGTCGGGGTGACCACTGAGGAGTTCAAGGATCCATCCTCCGCCTGTTAAAATGGATGTGTGGTACGGAATACGCTCGCGCTTCGAGAGAAAGAGAACCTTGTAGTAGTATGTGATGTGTGCAATGACCATCGCAAGGAGCAAAATGAGCCGCCGTCGGCGCTCACGTTCACTGTAGATGATGAGTTGAGCTTTGAGGTCCATAGCAGATACTGAAGTAGTACTCACCGTCGATGATCCAACAGTCTTTTTATCAATTTGACACCTCCCACAGCGGAGATGGAGATGGAGGTCCTTCGGATCAGTGCACGGGACCCCGAGGGATGAGCGGTCAACCATTGAATGTGAGCAAGCGGGGATCAGGGCCTCCTCTTTGGATGTTGCTCTGAATGCACGTGAATTAAGGAGCGAAGGTCGACATGTAAATAAAGTATTTACATGAAAGTGCAACTAAGGAGGTAAGGGATGTGAGAGAGGTATTTGGGGGAAGCACGTAGCGCTCTCCGGCCCGAAACAGAAACCTGATGCCTGCCGGATAGGTGAGCTGCGAGGGCGGGTGGGACCACCTCGCAAAAGAAGGCAGGCATGGAAGGCTTGCACGCTCAGGGCCCCAGGGTGGGGAAGAGGTGCGAGGCGCCACAATCGGAGGGTTGCGGCTGGGAGTGGCGTGGTGGGTGTGACAAACGGTGAGGACGAGCGATGAGGAGACGAGCGACGAGGTGACGGCGCGGGAAAGAAGAGGCACGCGGTGTGCGCCCGTCGCTTGTCCAAAGACATACCACTTGTGACTACGCTCGTGCCTCGCTGCGTCACAGTGTGACCATTGATTGCGTAAGTGTCGGGCTGACCGAAACTGTCATGTGATCTCCGGCGATACGCGAAGTTGGTGAATCAGCCGAAGTTGTTGCACGTTAACCGAAGTAATATTTGGAACGTGGACAAGACCTTATGTCCTGCAATAATGCCGGAATCCAAGACATGTACATAATCTACATATTGGCTCCATAATCGCCAAAAAAAATGTTGATTGTACAATTTTTACAAACCGACGTGTAGAACGGGCGAGGTTCGAGACTATATTACCACATAGAGCTGCGTCTGTGTTTCAAATTTACGAGCCGTCTCTCTCGTGATTGTTAGCTGGTCGCAAATGAGTATGTACTAGTCGTGAGTCTCGTGCGCGGCTGGTCTGTGATTATTGCTCATTTCTTCGTTCAAGCTCAAGTAGGTACACGACCGTACATCCACCGCACAACTCCCCCATGGATAGTTTGTGGGTTCAAGTGTTCATCCCCGTCATGAAGAAGCTATCATGACCATAACAATAACTTAGCGCTGTCATCTATCGGCAGAGTAAAAAACTCCGTTGCATAATATAAAGTCGCAAGGGCTTCCATTGACGTCCCTGGGGTGATTTTCCCTTGGACCAATGTTCTACACTTCATCCAGCTCGATTGCAGCGTCATCCCAAAACTCGTTCTACGTGGGGATCAATCTACAGAACATCTTGTATGGTACGTTTGACCGCACACGCGTCGTACGGTCTCATCGGACCGTCCCCAGGTATCGAACTGTGCCTCTATATCAGGACCATACATGTCTTCCTGGGTCGCAGAAGAGCGCCTCGGGAATCCGACGTATTTTATGCAGTCTTCAGCAGCGTGCTGCTCCTCTTGGTTACGATTTGGGTGGCTGTCGATGCGATGGTCGGTCAAAGAGTGTGGTTGCTGAGTCAAGACTATCCAGGCGGACCGGTCGCATACGGGGAAGCACATGCATCTGACACATATATCGATTTTGGAGCGGCGGCGGCCATCGTTCTACAGCAGATGACAGATATTCTCATGGTACGACCGGGTGGACGAATGTAGCCAACGGAAGTGAACCTGACCCCCCGCTTCATTCCAGATGTGCCGTTGTCGAGTCTTGTGGGACAGTCGCCGTGCTATCATCATACCCTACATCCTCTTGTTAGCAACCCTTGGTGAGTTTCGACTCTCTACTCGTCGTACTTGTTTCAACTCCGTGCGCAATCAGTCTTAGGTGTCATGGCCGTTTGGGCCACTAGTACGCCTGGGACCAATTTTTTCAACGGGAATGCCGCTAAACTCGGGCTGGCGTATTACTCGATCTCGGTCTTCCTGCACGCGACGTTGACGTGCATGGTCTGTTGTCACTTTCTGCGCTTTGCAAGCACAGTGAAGAAACATCTAGGGGAAGAGTTCGCATCTCCATATTTCAACATCGCCATGCTCCTTGTCGAGTCCGTGCTACCATGCACGCTCATTGGAATTGCCTTTTTGATAGCCTTTGGGGTAGGGAGTCAAATGGAGATCGCGCTCTCGCGTTTGTATACAGTGATGATGGTACGTTGTTGGTCCAAGGCTTGTGTTATGGGCCTTCAAACGTTTGTGCTGACCGATTCGTAGTGTGTATCGCCACAGATGTTAATCTTGCGTGTCGCAGAGGGAGATGAATGGCAGAAAGACTCTGCGATCAAGCCGCCGCTATCGGTGATCAAGTTCACTCCTCCGAACCGCAGCGGGGAAACATGGGACTCGGAACGTTGTGAAACAGCATCTCATCCTGGATCGTTCGAGTTGTCGAGCATACATTATTCAGAATCGGGCAAGGATGACAAGTGTGAGTTTTGCGTGTTCACGGAGACGCTCGCAATGACCTTAAAATTCGAGGTTCATGAAGCACCACCGCTTGTAATCCACTGACAGACCTTTCAGCCAACATCACCCGTCGCGCCGTAGGACCCAGCAGAACCGTCCCATAGTCACGCAGTATACCCCGAGACTCATTTTCATTCTTCTCATATTCCATACCCACACGTTCGTTTTTGGCCTCGGCCGTACAGTACAGATATTGCAAGATAAGATATCTATATCATATAAGTAGTGTGATGATAGCCGTACATACGTGTGTAGTACATACCTCCCATACGGCTAGGATTGGACTTGTAGTGTAATCGCACCCGAGGAGGAATCGACACTTTACAGCACGCAGTGGTCATCCGTGGGTGGCGCCAAGGTGGCGCATCATGATCGAGAAAACAAGGTGATGCACCCCTCCTAACCCGTCGCACCCCGGCTGTCTGAGAAGGACTATCGTGGGGTTGACGAAGAGTCCCCTCAAAAGGGATCCGTCCTTGGTGTGCATCCGTTCATACTGCGGGTCCGTCCGCAACCACCGGCCAAGGGGGTTACCTGGAGGGAGAAAACGACCCCGCAGAATTAAATGGTCACAACAGCATGCCTGAAACAAATAGTCGCGCTGCTTCAAGTCGAAGCCATGTCGCGGTAGGAGTAAGTACCTGTCAAACGGGAGATAATTTATGACAAAGTGTAGACAATCTACACAATAATAATGTCAAACAAACCGACTCGGAAACCCAAATCCTGCTCGCATTGAAACCTGGTACGGGCCATGTCGGCAAATACACTGGGAAAGCGCAAGGCGAGGGACGAGGAGACTACATCAGACAGAGACCATAGCCATGGGTGAGTATTTTTGTCACCGGAAATTGAACATGGCTCCTTCATATCGCACAGTTCTACCCTTTTCGTGTCCAATCTTGCGTATGACGTGACTTCGACCGATTTGCAAACCGCTTTTTCCGATCTCGCGCCTGTACGCTCCGCATTCGTGGTCCTGGAGCATGGATCCGGTGTCTCCAAGGGCGTTGGATACGTCTCCTTTTCCATCAAGGAAGATGCCCAGACGGCATTCGAGTCACTCACAACGAACGGCATGGCTATCAACGGCAGGAATATACGAGTACAGTGGGCTGAGAATAAGGTACTTCGCTCCCTAGTTCTCTGCCTTTACTTACGGCTTCCCCAGCCGAAAAACAAGCCCATGAATCGGCCGAAAGCGGATGATGCGAAAAAAGAAGAGCCTCCTATACGAAGTTTGCTAGCGCACAAGGTCAACGATCCTCTTGCTATTCGGACAATCGTTGTGTCGGGCTTGCCGTCTTCAATCAACCAAAAGACGTTATGGAAGAAGCTTCGCAAGTTTGAGGGTGCTGAGAGTGTGGAATGGCCAGCAAAAATCGTTGGGGGGGAAGATTCGTCAACGGGTGACCTTCCCTTTCCGCTTGTTCATTTCAGGACACTGACATGTCGACTATAGCGTATGTATTGTTTTCATCATCTAGCCTCGCACAAGACGCCGTCGGTAAGCTCCACGCTCATGTCTTCAAAGGGGCCCTCCTTTCTGTCACGCTCAAAAAGCGGCTTGACAATCTCTCTAAAACCACTATCAAAAGTATAGATCTTTTGTTCGCTCTGTTCGACCGTTTATTCATGTACGTGATGCACGTTTCGTCACACCGCCTTTAGAAACTGCCTCTGGAACTACGCCGAGCCGAGCTAGTCGCCTCATCGTTCGAAACCTTCCTTTCGACGTCACTGAACAAGATCTTCGGGCTACCTTTCTCCCGTATGGTCCCATCCACTCGATCCACATTCCGTTAGTGGAAGCCGACGATGTCAAGGCCGAGGCCGAGGACAGTACAAAACACAACGGATCCCCCAAAGCAGCTCGTTCGAAAGGGTTTGCGTTCGTTTGGATGTTGAGCAAGAAGGATGCCGAATCCGCGCTGGAAAAGTGTAATGGAACGAAAGTTGTGGCTGGGATGGCGAACGATATCGTATCGAGCAAGCAACAGAGGAAGAAGCAGCGTCGGGAGGAAAAGAAGCGCCAAAACGCCGAACCCGAAGATGGCCAAAAGGAGGAGACGGTAGAGGAACCTGAAGAAAGTGGGAGTGGGGCCAAAGGGCGGGTGATCGCGGTCGACTGGGCACTTAGCAAGGAGAGATGGGTTCAAGAAAAAGAAAAGTTTGGAGAAGTGGCCGACGCAGAAAGTGATGCGAGTGCCGGCGGGGATAGCGAAACTGACAGTGAACACGAGCAACTAGGAATCCACGAGGAGGGTTTAGAGGACGAAGATGGAGAGGAGACCGACGAGGACGAGGACAGCGAGCCTCCTGGATGCGAGAGCGACGAGAAATCACCGAAAAAACCACAATTACCCCATACCGATACCGGAAACACGCTCTTCATTCGCAACATTCCATTTACTGCTACGGAGGATGAAATACGAACGCTGTGCGTTTCTCCTTTTGTTCTATTCAGGTCGCTTACACATTGTGACAGATTCCGGGCTTTTGGTCCACTTCGATATGTCCGCCTTGCAGTCGATCCAGAAACAGGGCGTCCCCGGGGAACCGGATTCGCTTGCTTTTGGAACAAGGAAGACGCTGACAAAGCCATCAAGCAGGGCGAAACCCTACGTGCAGAGACCATGGGCACCCAGTTGCAGGTGAGTGTGCACTTACGGTCGCGGGATACAGACCTAGTTATAAGTTTACAGCATCCCAAAAACCCATTTTCCCTCCTCACTCCTGATCCCTCAGCCGATGTAGCGAAGAATTTGGTACTGCATGGTCGGACGCTCGATGTTGTCCGCGCAGTCACGAGAGAACAAGCCGCGAAACTCAAAGAAGATGGCGAAAAGAGTCGAGAAAAGGCCGACAAACGAAATCTCTACCTGTTGCGCGAAGGAGGTACATGATTCCTCCGTGTCTTAGGTCGATTCTGGCTGAAGACACCTTAGTGATTTTACCCAACAGCCCTGCCGCCGAGACAATCCCCCGGGTCGAGCTCGAGAAGCGTACAAACTCTTTCAACGCCCGCCGAACGATGCTCCGCAGCAACCCATCCCTTTATGTTTCCAAAACACGGCTCAGCATACGTCAGATACCACTATTTGTTACCGAGCGTGTTCTCAAACGACTCGCGATCCACAGCGTTCGGGAGTTCAACGCGGAAGTCAAACAGGGCACCCGGGAAGGTCTCAGTCCTGATGAACTCGCCGAGCCTGCCAAAATTGACGATCAAGACAGCAAGGACGTTATCAAAGCAGAGCGCGACATGAAATCGAAGAAGCGTAAGGCTAAGGGAGCCCGACTTACGAGCGTCAAGCAGGCAAAGATTGTCCGCCAGTTGGACCGTGTCGACCCTGTCATTGGGAAAGGTCGCAGTCGCGGTTACGGTTTTATTGAAATGCACACACACGCTGATGCACTACGCGTGTTGCGATGGGCTAACAATAACACGGATGTCGGTGCACTTTTCGATAAATGGTGGAAGGAAGAGCTTGCAGATCTCGTGAAGCAGGAGAAGGTGAAGGGAAGTCAAGACGAAACTAGGATAAAGCGAATGAAGGACGAAATGGAGTCCCAGTCAAAGCCTGCCAAGGGAGCGCTGATCGTGGAGTTCTCCATCGAGAACATCCAAGTTGTGCAGCGCCGAGCAGCGCAAAAGGAGAAAGTGGCAAGTCATTGCCTCGGGGTGGGACTGGCGTTGCTTATCACATTCTATAGCCCCAATCACACGATGCTCGGAAGCGGAAGCCTGATCAAAGTAGTACGAGAGAGCCACCGTCCAAGAAACGCCGCTTATCATCCGACCAAACCAAGACCGTCAAGACCATGCGGATCAAGGAAGGGTCACCGAAACCCGGGAAGATGATTGGATCTGTGATCGGCCGGAAAAGGCGGGCGCGCAAGGCTGGTAAGAGTGCTCGGTAATATAGTTCGCGGTTTCGTGTTGTTCTTTAGTTCACTTTCCAATGTCACCATGCAATATGTCATGTTGGGGGGATTCAAAACCCAAAAATATCCATCTGCAAGGACGCGCACGACCTCTGCTCATTACCGTTCAACATTGCGTCGTGTCCTGAGACCGTCAAGGCGGTGGTAGATGAGGCAGTGGCCACTGTATGCACGGGCCTTTAGGTAGGCGACTGGGAACTCGTTGCATTAGTTGGCTCGTCGTGGACCCGATGCACCAGCACTCAAGAGACGACCGCACAATATGAAGTGGGGGTCTTTGGACCGCTGAACATGGCGAATGCCACACTGCCATACACGTGCAGCCGTAAACCCCAAGTGACTCTCATAGGGGTGCTTGCTGTTTCGATGCCTTGTGTTAAATATGACGCTGACGGAACATGTGCTTCCCCCACTCTTCAAGTTTCGGCTAGGGACGCGGAAGGGGGCACGGGTGCCCCCACTAGTACCTAGTCGTTGTATTGTCCTACATAGGGTTTGTGTACCCCAAAGGACAAAAATGGATTTACTGTATAAAAAAAAAAAAGAAGTTTCGGCTGTGTCGTGAAGGTGGACGTTCGCGTTCCAAGTTCCTGTTTACGATGAGCAAGCCGATTAATGCGATGGTTTATTCGGCTGATTTTGTGATTAAACCTGCAAATACGACGACAGAGTCGGTCGCAGATATGGAGATCGGCACTGCGACGCCCTGGCGGGGTGACCGGATCTGGATCTGGATCTGAGGTTTACAATAAGATGGTGCCTTCCTTAGCCACGACTACGACGAACGGGACCCATTGACGACGCCTTCGGAGGTCCCGCCATCGTCGGGGACGACACCGGGGGTGGGGTACCGGAGCAAGGGTAGCGCGGGGCAGAAGAGTGTGGATGTGGGGAAGTTCCGAGTCAAGTTTCGGTTTGTGTCTTGATTTGAAGATTACGATGGTGAACTTAGGTGAACTTGAAAAAGACTTTGTTGCAGCGTATCGACGACTTGTTGTATACGAGGCTGGTTTGTAGCGCAGAAATTTGGGTCTGTGTTGGAATTGGATCGAAGAATAGTGTGTCTGGATTTGTTCTGAATCGTACTCATCATCACATGATGAAAGTACACGAATGACTTTTTTGCCAAAGGTAAAGCTTGGGTCAATGGAGTACAACCAATGACTAGTAACCCTGCAATTACCCTGTCAGACGACTCGGACACGGTTACATGACTGCGGAGCAACGGGCCATCAACAACATCCAACTATGATCACAAAAACGACACGGTTACACGACTGCAAAGTAATTATAACATCGAACACAACAGCGACACAGCAGATCCTTTACTTAGCAGAGAACTTCGCTGCTAGCAGTCTTCTGGGCCACATCCGCGTCAGAATTGCTGAGATGGTGTTAATAGGGTAGATATTCAGCAGTAGAAAAGACGTACTCCCTGGTCAGAAGTCATCTCTGACGCTTGCTCGTTCAGGATTTCAGCGGCATCACCACGCCAGTCATCACCCCCACTGAATCGCCACCACTGAAACTTGAAGTCTCGTGAGTGAGTGAATCCACCACGTCAGCGGGTACATACTGTGTCGGACACTCCCTGGTCAGAAGTCGTCTCTGACGCTTGCTCGTTCAGGATGTCAGCGGCATCACCACGCCAGTCCTCACCCCCACTGAATCGCCACCACTGAAACTTGAAGTCTCGTGAGAAGAGTGGGTCCACCACGTCAGCGGGTACATACCATGTCGGACATTGTACGCGGGTGTTGCAAGAGATAGATGGTGTTATCTGGGAACTGTTGAACTCGTGCTGATTTTCAGCCCCTCTTATACCACCAAGTTCGTGACCAAACAAACGGGCGTGGCTGACGTTAGGATGACCCTCGGTTTATTGGAGTAAAATGAGGGAGCGGTGACGTTTGATTCTTCCACTCCATCACGCTAAATAATTCCCGATGAAGTTCCCTACAATGTTTCGCGTACTAAAAAACCGAATTAAGCCTTCCAGGGAGAGAGGAAATGACACGCCGTCACGGGGGCTGATCACGATCAGACATAAACTTGTAATAATGCAGTGTTCTCAGTTCACATGGCTTGCGGTCGTGAGCTAGTCAATGTCGGCATCAGCTTGAATTCTGATCGATGGTGTGTTCCGGGTTTCTAAAACAGGCGTTGAAAAACAACAATGATGTTTAAAGCACTAGACCTAAAGGGAGACAAAGAGCCATTGCTTTCTCACACGAGTTGAACCGAGTTACCTGAATAAATAGCTTGCTCCACTAGAAGCCTGATGGTTACTCTCAGTGCGTCGCGCTGAATAACGATATTTCGTTATCCTGTTTGGGGCGCACTGAAAAGCTCGAGCGAAACAAATTCCCAACGTTCATTTCGTGTACTAAAAGTGGAATTAAAGAATGAGGACACGAAACTCACGATACGTGCGCACTAATCGGACGCCAGTGAATAAAGAACAGATGATGTGATGGACTCATCAGTGTTGATAACACCAGAGTCTACACGTACCTTGGCTGCCGAACATGACGAACGAGGGTAAGTGTGATACTTACAGCATGCATCACAAAAATAGCAGAAACATAACATGCCTAAACAAAGCATACCACTGCCGTCTGACCATATTTCTCTTCAACTCGACATCCGTCGTAAGTAGCTGAAGGATGATTATATGGGGTTCACGAAAGGTCAGACCTTCGCTGCACGCTCGCCATGCGCAAAATTCCACTACTATTCACGAAAACAACCCGGACACGGTTTCATGACTACAGAACAACAGGCAAACATCGACAACGGCAACATCTTCCTCCGCCACGATCCCAGAAACGACACGACTACACGGCTGTAAAGCAACAGGCAGCAAGCGACGTAGCAGACCCTTTACTTAGAAGAGAACTTCGCTACTAGCAATCTTCTGGGCCTCAGCCTCAAAGGCTTGCTCATCGAGAATTATAGAGGCACCGAGGGTCCAGGGTAACTCAGTATCCCAGGTCCACTCCTGTTGAGATGAGTGTCAATAGAGTGGGACGACGACGATCTTCCTGCCTGTTCCCGCAATCAAGATTCACAATTAAAGCGATCGAGGCTGCACCGAGTAATTCCTCTTGTGCCCCGTGCTTTTCAACCATCTCCTGGCGAATTCCTTTGACCAAGTTGGACGTTCGCCGTTGTCACATTTGAAACAAGCAATTTCAGTAGTGTTCTGGTAGTTCTTGCATCCGTCATTGAAGCTGAAGGATGGTTATATCGGGTGCACGAAAAGATAGACTCGTCCTGCACGCTAGCCATGCGCAAAATTCCACTACTATTCACGAAACCAACTCGAGCACGGTTACATGACTACAGAGCATCGGGCAAACATCAACGACAACAGCAACATCGTACAATCCTTCCACCCCGATCACAGAAACGACACGATTACACGACTGCAAAGCAACAGGCAACGTCCAACACTGACAGCAGATGACTTGGCTACTGGCAACCTTCTGGGCTTATTCCTCGGAGGTTTGCTCCTGGAGAATCGTGGAGGCGTTCTCATCCCATTCGCCACTCCAGAACTGAGACGGATATCAATAGAGTAGATATTCAGCAGTAGCGAAGACATACCGCCGACTGAGCAAGCACCTCTAAAGTTTGCTCGTTGACAATTTCAGAGGCATCGGAGAGCCATACACAATTGGTGTCTACCCAATACTGAAAGTCTCCTGAGAGAATGAATCATTCGACGTAAGCAGAGGAGACATACCGGCGGCTGGTCAGAAATCATCGATGGCTGAGCAAGCGCCTCTAAAGTTTGCTCATTGACAATTTCAGAGGCACTGGACTGCCAGAAATAACCACCATTTTTCCAATCCTGGGAGTCTCCTGAGAGAGTGAATCATTCGACGTAAGCAGATACATACCACGAACATTGTATGTGAGTATTGCAAGTTATAGACGATGGGATTCTCTGAGGACTGATGGACCATTGCTGATTTTGAGCCCATTTTATACCCTTTCGTGGATCAAACAAATAACCACACCCCAGTTCAGGGCGTAGCTGGGATTGGGGTGACCGTGGGTTTATTGGAGTAAAATGAGGCAGCAATGACATTTGATTCTTCCGTTCCGAATCACGCTGCATAACGATCTTTCGTTATCTTACTTGGGGTGCTCCAAGACTTGACCAAAAGAAATCCCAACGTTCCTTTGTTTCGTGTACTACAAAACCGAATTAAACCTTGCAGGGAACGAGGGAACGAAACTTACGGTACGGTAACACTGGGACCGTATTTACACGTACCGAACGCGACGTTTTTCAAGAAAAGAGGGTCCAAATCGGCGCAACCGAGCATGATGATTTAACAAATGAGAGTCACATTGTCAGTGCTGGAGCCTTTGGGGGATTAGTGTCGGTTTCGTCATTCAGGTCCTATCGAGGGTGCTCCTCAGGCTCGGTTGCTTCAACGCTTCTAGAAATTCTAGATCAGCTTAATTCACATACAGTTGCGGACACGCAAGGTCCACCAATTTTTCACATAGTTCCAAACTCGCTTCCAGTTAAGTACTTGGGCCCTTGCGCCCAGACACGAATAGAATAGCATTGTTGTCAAAATAGGCAGCAGCCTTGAGGGGAGCCGAATAGTTGTGTTCTAGTGAGCACTATCCCTGAAAATACCATTTATTACAGGGTTGTAAGAATGCGGTTCTCAGCTCACCTGACTTGGGGTACTGATCGCCGAACTGGTCCATTCACGACCGAACTGGTGTTTCCGGTCCGATCCCCGACTACGAGGATTCGCTGATCGCACTACAAAGCGACTGATCAAGGCGATGGATGTTTTGGCCGTCACTGATACGTAATGCCATGGCTTGATAGTTGTCTATCCCTTTTTGGGCAGTGAGAGTTGTCGTAAACCAGCAGCATTATGATCCGGGCAGCGGTCAGCGTCGTGACGGGGTGTGGCCGTTGTACGTGGCGCTCGGGTGTGGAGGGATGTGCGTGTGCGCAGATGACACGACACTGGAAGTGGTGGAGTAAGATGGTCACGTGATGGTATTGAAATGTTAGAGTAGTGACAGAGAAAAGGATAAGAAATCGCAAGACGACCGACTCGATGCAAAGTAAGTCGCTTCCTCTTTCGCCTTCGCTGTCCGATTCGCATCCCCTCCTCCAGCGACCCCCTCCTCCTCCTCGCCATCGCAGCACACCTTCAACATCCCAACCGACTGCGGACAGCCCTTTGCTCAAAAGTGCACCCGATGTCCGTATACCGGTCCTACTCACACGTTTCCCCTCCGGCGCACGGGCGGTGGTCATCTCAAGGTCTGCGCGGCCTGCATGGAGAAGCAGAACACACGCAAAGTCGCTTCGGAGATGGCTGCTGAAACGTCGGGTCGCGGTCAGATCGCGACCGCCGCCATGTCCTTTGACGACTTTCTCAGCCTCGTCACCCTCAACAAGACTCGCCCTTTCGACTTTGATACGATGGTCAGCGTGCCTCCTGGCTTCTTCGTCGCGGGCGAACACTTGTACAATCGTTCGAACCGAATAAGAGACTTTCTCGCCGAGGCATCAGATTATCACTGGAAGTATGTCTTTTCCTTGCTCTTTTCTCTCTCGGTCACTCACACCGGCGAACCTCCATAGTCAAAAGAAGACAAAGCGTGGTGGAAAATCCACGGTCGTCACCTACTTTTGTGCCCAACTCGAAGGCGAACAATCTAAATCCCGCACGCAAGACTCGGATCGCAAATCACGGAGTCGCATCACGCGCTACCACTGCGGTGGTTGGCTCCGTATCACCGTCATGGATGACAACGAGCATCTCTTGCGGATACGGATGACACACGCCGAAGCCCACCCGAGCTTTCCGGCCTCCTTTCGAAGACCACCGCATACGTCCGAGTTCAAACTCGAGCCGACACCTAAGCCGGCGCCAGTTCCGGTACCACAGCTGCCACCCCCACCACCCCCACCACCACCGATCTTTGCCGATATGCAGCATCAGCCACATTTGATGGTGGAACCGGGACCACCTGTCGGCCATCCGATACCTGTGCCTCCTCCGCCTCCACTGGTACATCCCGTGATCCCATCGCCACTACAACCACACCCCGACGTACAGGAGGAAGAGGGACATCCAGCAATAGAGAACGCGCTCACATCCGAAGATGTTGCACCTCAAGCGAGACACAGCCCTGTAAGCGAGATGGTACCCTCGCACGACGACGCTTGCTCACGTCTACACCAGCAACCCGTCGTGTATTTCTCCCCTGAGCAACTTGATGGTCTAAAACGTAAATTCGAGGACATGATGGCCGCCGCGAGCGGCCCTGTTTCTCCAGACCTCGCACATGCCCTTGGTTCCGTATTCGACCACATCGAGCGGACAGCCACCGACTTAGATATAGGCAGGTTCTCTAAGCGACAGAGAATTTAGCTGTTGTCATGCACGTTGGGTGATCGGGTCGTATATCTCTTTTTTTTTTTTACCATGCGGTTCAGGGCAGTCGCCCAGTGTTTATCTATTTTCGCTGACGCTGGTTATGTGTATTCACTCTGATCCCTCCAGTGTTGGCGATGTTACTTTGCTAGTATTAACTGTCTTAGCGAACAGCCAATTGAGTAGTAACATGCTTTTGTACCGGATCGTATAACACTTAGATGTCTTTTATGGCCTAATCGAACTTTAGTGATATGATGATGATGATAACCATGGCCAGAATGACCGAGGTACAATCAAGAAATAAATGTTCCTGTAGACAGCTGACATAGCGGTCAACATATGAAGCGGGAGAACAGCTCAGTTTGATAGTTCGGATATACTCATGAACGCTTGGAGCAACGCCGGGACGACAAACGGCGCCCTGCATTCCCGCTCCACATCGCTCAACACCCGCTCCGCACGCACCCTCCTCGCTCTCTCCACCCTCAACTCGGCTTCCAATCGCACCAGCTCTATCGCGCCCCGGTCAGCTCAAAAGCAGGCTCAGCGGCAACAACGGACATGCACACGCACCGTCTCGCGAGACACCGTTCAGGTCTGTACCGGCGGTACCCTCGGGTCGTGCACCGAGTCTCTCGAGGTCGTCCAGGATGACTTGTTCCCGGGCTTGCATCGCCCTCAGCTCGCGACGCGTGTCCCACAGCTCACGCGTTAGTCGGCTCGCATCGCGGTCTCGCCGACGCTGCTCGTCGTTGCCGGACGAAGATGAGTTCAGGTAGGGCGAGGGAGGGGCGAAGGGGGGCAATACGGCGTGAGTCGTAGGGGGTGGCCGGGTGCTAGAAGCCGAAGCGGAAGCCAAACTTGAACCTGAACCTAACGTAAGGGGACCGGATACGTGAGTGGGAATGGGAGCGGGGTGGATCTCGCCGGGTTCTCGGGGTGGCGAGGGGATCGTCTGTGGTTCTGGGGGCGCCGGCGCTGTGGGGGTCTCTACATGTGTGGCATCGTCTCGCGTGGATTGAGGAAGAAACGCTTTGGTAGCCTCCCCCGGGGTGGACGAACTGCGTTGTCGGTCTGCTCTAGGGGAGGTGGGTGGGTGGGTAGTGATCGATCGGAGTGGAGGGGCCGTGGTCGGCTCGTCTGACGCGTCCAGCTTCTGGCGAGTCAGGTTTGACGGGCCTTCGGCGCCGCTCATCCGTCTCTTTAGATGTGGTGGTTGTTGTCTGTCCAACCTAGGCTGCCACACGGTCGGATGAGAGAACAGACAAGTGCAAGCACGAAAACAAACGTACGGCACTGGGCGGAACCCGTTGAGGGGAAATGAGTGGTGGTGGCGGTTTCGCGGACAAAGGAAGTGTTGGAACGGGCGCGGGCGCGGTTTGTTGCGCCATCTCTGGCAAGGGATCGCTCAACCTCTCTGCGAGCGTGCCTGGCGGAGCATCCTGCGAAGCCTGTCCTGGGCCCGAGGTAGAACAGATTGTAACACCACTAAGGACACGCACGGCCTCGAGTCAGTAAGCCAAGGCGGCGCCCAGGAAAACGAACGACTTGCTCTTGTACCAACGTGATGGACTCTCTAGGGAACACCCAGACGAACAAGCCGGTGAATGAATGGGACCTGCGGTTTCGACGAGCAAAAGGACGAAAAGGGCTTACATGGAGAGAAATTCCCGAAGCTTGAGTGCTTCCGGATCGTCGCTACATAATTTGAACCAGCGTGTATGCAGGGAATCCTAGAACCCACACGTCACAACGCGCGATCACAGCGTCAGTGCGATGCACGCACGGCTAATACGGCCACCTTGGGGCTCGTCCCCGCCGTCGGCCAGTGGAGGATAAATGAGCCATTCGCGCACTGGACGTTCCTCTGGGACGGGGAGTGAACGCGGAGATGGGCGAGGTCCTTTTTCAGGATTGCGAATGCAGAGGACGGCGTTGCAGGGGAGGCGACTTGGTTGTATTTTTCGCCGCGGTACTTGATGGTCACCTCGAGCCCTTCGACCATTGCATCGAACGAACTCGCCGTCGTGGTCAACCTGGTGTGCGCGTGGCAGGCCCCATGATGGAGACTACGTAATAGCCACGAACAAAGACGGTCGTCGGTCACTTCCATGATATAGATTGGCAGTCTCTTCATCCGTCAGGCTGGATGCCTTGTGTCTGATTCAATCGGAAGCACTCGCAGCTACTCGAACTATTCGATCAACCCATCGGATTGTGTGTAGCTCGTGGTGTGGGCTTATTCGTACGGGAAGCATCCCATCACACTCTTGGCAGGTTATCTTTTCGACGTGTGACAAGTAGATCTGCTGGTATAGCACCTGCAGGGTATACAAACGAGAGACTAATGCAGACAACAGATCACTAGCAAGCCCAAGTCCACGAATCACAAACGTCCTGACAACCCCCTTTCCCTCCATGGCAAGCGTCCATGTATCCTCGAGAGAACCCTGTGGCTACGACACATCGCGCCCTCACAAGTCCGCCGTCAAATGCTCCACGTCAACAACAGCGTTCCCAAGAACAGCGACAACACCACCGTCAGCGACACCATCAAGTTACCTCGTATTCCAGGATCACCCGACGATCCCGCGATCTGGGGGGATGGGCTCGGTGTTGAGCCATCCGATGGGACGCTCGTGTCCGTGGAACTAGGCACGACGGCAGCGGTCGTATACGTACGAACATAATTGATGTCAAAGTAGGCATCATCGAATCGCGGACTTCCTGGCCCAACCACGCTGTCGTTGTACTGACAGCACAGAATTAGTCAACACCACGCGCCATCCATTCCGTCCTACAAGCGCACTCACACATATTCCCGTAGTGCCCTGGTTGGAGCACTGCGAGTCATATTGCGGACCAGCCCTAGAAAAAAAAGAATCAGTACCCCTGTTTCAACGCCCACATGAGCACCTCACCAGACTCCACACAGAGCAATGTCCAACACAAGGTTCTGCGGCGAAAAGTATTGGGAAATATTGCAATTGTTGGACGAGAAGGCAGCATGCGGAGTTCCCCATGAGGATATATCGATCGATGACTTCGAAGTCGCCTGAGATATGGAAGAAGGTATGTTTGGTCGCTAATCTGGTCGTCAACGAGAATTCCACCCTGATAACAGAAGAAAGAAACGCACACTCCAGAACCACATACTAATCATAATACTGTCGTCAGCAACAACCCAAACGTCACATACTACACACGTACAAGATCCCCGAAACATCAAAATTCGTGGCAAACACGCCACCACCCGCCTGCGCGAAAGAGGCGGAGTAGCTATTCGACGAGGTCTCCCCCACTGTGCATCCCGAATCTTGGCCACAGTCGGTTATTCCCATCGTACCAAGTTGACTCGTGTTGGGGGGCATGTAACATCCTGGCGTAGTGTGAATCGCCATCTGATTGCTGGTAGCTAGATTTATGTTTTCGATAATGTCGATCTCGCCGTCCTCCGGCCAGTTGGATCCTAACACCTAGCATCACCAAACTGCTTCGCCCGTCAAGCCACAGGGGTACGCACCGAAACTCCAAAACGCCGGCCAAACCTGACCAAGCACGTACATGATCACCGTTCGGAAATATAACACAGCCTTGTTAACTTACCGAGCACCCGTACGGTAGGTGGTTTGCATCTATTATCCACAAACTGCCCAGCTCATACGCGTCGTGGGTCGTGATGCGGACCTAGCATGTCTCGTCAACACGTTCGCCATTCCAAGAAATTCCAAGAAAAAGAAAAATATGGACAAGCACGTACCGAGTTCCGCATCTGACCAACCGGCACATTCGTCACATTGTCTACTTTGATGATGACGTGGTTTTCGCTATCCACGTAGGCCAGTTTCTGGCTGGTCGCGACGTCCTGGCTCACCCAGGTGACATTGCCTTTGAATATGAGAACGGTGAAAGTCAGACACAACCCAGCGCCAACGACGTACCCAGGGTTAAATTATCCCAACTGCCAAAGAAATCCCAACCATCGAAGAAGGTCGAGCCCGAATAGTCACGAATGAGGTTGAAGGCGTCCGCATGCGAAGACGCGATCAGGAGTGCGCTCAGAGTCGACCACCAATGCATGGCTTGAGAAGGGAAACGACAGGATTGCGGGAACCGAAAAAAAAACCGACAGCGCGGGTTCACAGAAGATTTCTAGCAGCGTGACGGTACATCCCGGGATCGCACCATTCAACCACCAGCGCGAGAATCGTCAAAAACACGTACTGCGCCAAAAAGGCCGATTCATGATACGCGAACGCACGGATATAAGGAGTGCCAGTGGTCAGTTGATGACGAGATGATAGGCACCCAATAGGAGACCACCGTGTGGAACAACGGATTCCATAAGGTTGTCGCTGGAGTCCACGGCGGCGTTGAGAAGCCGAATGGACATTAACGTGGGTCAGTTATTCCATAGTGGGGTGGCAGCTGGCAGGGGTTCCCAATGCCTTGTCGAGACCTATAGAACTGCGTTCAAAGAACCACGGAACAACTGTATGACTGACCTAAACGATTTCGTACAACATTTGGGTTGGCGCTAATATGGATCCGAATTTGTGGACCGCGGTGACATAAGAATCATGAAGGAAAGGTTTCATGTGTCCTATGCTTGTTTGAAGGTCCAAACCTGAGAACTCTTCGAATTCTTGCGACCATGCAGTTGTATACTAGACGTGAAAAAAATACTTGAAATCTGAACGAGCAAATGTCTGCTTCGCATCATGATTGCAGACAAATGAGGGTAAATACTTCAAACAGAGACAAACAAAATGTGTCATGGCATTCTAAACTTGGTGATTGATAATTGTCTCTCGATTAGTACATAACGAACTTCACACACGACGTAACCGAACGATTCATTGGGGGACGTTCCAGACGTGAGCTTGTTATTTGCATCGGATCACAAGAGCCATCTCGCTGCACAAGTCTAGCCCGAGTGACGGTGCCGCACCAACGGTTATAGCCGTGTCCCCGGATTCGTTCGTCCTTGTCCGACAAGAAATGAATAAGACCAGACGGGCCACCATGGTGAGGGTGCGGGTGCAGTCGGCCCCAGACCAAGTGCCATCATTGGCATAGATTCAAAAAGTTTTGGCCTGTTCAACGATGGAGGAGAACCCATGAGTGGGGTTGGTTTGGTAGAAGTGAAGGGTGATGGTGCAGGACAAGGTGATGCCCGA
This sequence comes from Boletus coccyginus, assembly GCA_025782845.1. Classification (NCBI taxonomy): domain Eukaryota; kingdom Fungi; phylum Basidiomycota; class Agaricomycetes; order Boletales; family Boletaceae; genus Boletus; species Boletus coccyginus. The sequence continues at coordinate 95,877 of JAHZSR010000098.1, forward strand.
ATATTGTACGTTGCAGTGCAAGCCGGGTATAAAGAGCGAGGAGAAGGTTTTTTGTGAGATCCTATTCGAGGCTCAACCTTTGACAGCTAGTGGGATTTATAACCGGCCGCAGCAGTCCAAATGCCTTTACCCAGCCATAGCACTGACCTGCCTTGTTGGTTGAGCTCAGATTTTGGGCGTCTGCAGTGTTCATCTCTGTTACGACATATCGCGTGTTTCAGATGTCATTCCAGAGTGAGCAGCCTGAGGCAGAGACACGTATCTCGTACGGCGGTGGTTACACTAGAATAGAGGGAGATGAAGAGAGACACATCATGGCATGTTCTGCTCTCACCTTCATCACGGCCACCACCCTAGCGCTATAACTACTTGTAAGACGCGATGAATGTGAACTATGTGACACATAATCGTCGACATGGTCAAAGGCTGGTAAGATATTATGAGCGCTGGGCAATATAATACCAAACGACGACAGATTGATTATTAACGACACTCTAGCACGGTATGTATGAGAATGTCCAGGACTTTACATGGTCGTGCCCACTTATATCATGCCTGTAGTTCTTGGCCAGGTCATACAATATTACTGGTATATAACAACAGCTCGTGAGGCAGGGCAGTGTGTGCTGACTGATGGGTAACGGGCAACTGTCCACCCGACTCCCGGTCTAGAGCGGGCAGAATACCAGCAGTAATGGGTTAAATTAAGTCGTACTAGAAACAGACATGAGAGGAATTGTCATCACTCGCGCTGTCGTCGCTGTCACTGCCATCTTCAGTCTCGTCCTCATCCATGTCCTCGTCTCCCCTTGTATTTTCTAGAGACACCCTCCGCAGACTGGGTTCTTCGCTCTCGTGGGAATCGTCGTCGTCGTCACTGCCATATACATTATCAACAGCCAGCCCGTGTGCATGCCTTTCTAAGAGCACCGCGTCATGACCAATGCTGATCCCTGCGAACCGCGCAAACATGTCTCGGTCGGCAAATCTGTATCCATTAGCATACGCTAGTGAAAAACGACGAGGAAAAGATTACTCACATATTCACATAATATCCCGCCCAATCATCAGTTTCCCCATACTGTCTGGCTACTGACTGGCCCCTCTGTAATAGTTGATCGGTGCGACCGTCCGTGAATGCGGGTATGAGGTGACATCCACGGATCACTAGAGAGGGATCCAAAAAGCCGAAGGTAGGGCTATCACCATGTTTGGGCACAAAACCAATCTTAGGAAGTGCACACCGCCTGAATCCCCACTTATGGGCAGGATCAATCCCAAGCCAACGGACCCACAGCACCTCTAACGTCTCACTCGAATGGGTTACGCCACTTGGACAGAAGTCGACCTCGATGTGTAATGCCTTCAACAGCTGGCAATACCAGAAGGGGTGACGGTCAGGATCATCTTCCCTCGACAACGTCATGAGGAAAGAAAGGTGGCCTGGCTGTAGACAGTCATAGGCCCTGCGGATATCATAGGTCGTGTAGTTGATCCGAAGGATTTTTGATTCCACCACACGGTCGAGGTTGAGGAGTCGCAATTCATTTCGCTGCTTTGGTGTGAATGAATGTTCATCACCATCAAAATCGAGGTTGTGCAACCTCGAGAGCATGTGGTCCTTCAAACACCTCATGAAACTCGGCTGTCACGGTGATGCGTGTAAGTGGAAATGAGAGGTACACACGACAGATTCACTCACCTCAATGGCAGGGTCATCGGCATGCTCGGAGAGGAACAATGGAAGACTAAAAGTGTTGTCTTTTCGTGCCTGGCATGCCATCGAGTGATGCAATGCAGGCGACACATCAAGATCCTGTAGATCTGTATCCGGCAATTCCTGGGACACTTGCCGTCTCAGGAGGGTGCGTCAACACTCTTGCTTTGCAAATTGCTCCTGGACATCCTTCTTGTTCGAGAGAGCGTACATCTTTTTTATCATACGGTGAGCCAGCTCACCCTATCAAATCAACGAGATTAGTTAATAGGGCGCTTGTAAGCGAAGAGAGATTGGAAGTTGACTCACAACTTGAGTCGTGTATGAGTCTGTTGTGCCGAACATCTTTATCGTGTCGACATAATCGCCTAGGGCATGAAACTTGTAGATGTTGAGATTGAAGGTCTTCGGGAGCAAGGCAGATCGTGGCTCTTTCTTTCGATGGCCAGCAGCATACTCAGCCATTTCCCTCCTCTGTCGTTGTGCTGCTTGGTTTGGGAGTTCATGGGTGTGAAATGCGGCACACGTATGTTGTTGAAAATGACGCAGCTGGGCACTGAGGCACCGTAAGGATTGCTGAAGGAGGTCCAGGGATTCGTCTGTGTGCATCCGAAGCTTCGCCAGTGCATGCCACTCGTAGAGTTGGAACAGAAGGACTTGAATATTGGAGTCATGGGTAGGAGGGAAGAGGCCTTCAAAGACAGGAATGGCACACTGGACAACAAGACGTCGAACTCTGTCAGTCCACCAGCAATCAACCTAGCAATTATAGTACCTGGAGCACCTGCTCGAAAAACCTTGCTGGGCGCTGACTCGTGTCTGCGACATCCGGTGGAAAACAACGGATCGTGCTGAGACTGAAAGAAGAGATCTGTGTAAACCTAACAGAATACATGTCAGAAACTGCTTTGTGAAAGGGGCCTTGAGCTCACCGTTCGTTGAGAATCTCAATCTTGCGAGGATCAACAGCATGTAGTATGCAGAGCAAGTGATTCAGTACAGTCTTCAGGACACCAAGCTCAAACTCGTGGAGGAAATCCATGACCAGGTGGGGGAACAGATCGAAGCCGAAGGGGGATAATCGCTCACAAAAAGCGTTCTGTGGTGTATCATAAGGTCACTGGTTGGGTAACGTCAGTCGACAGGGAGCGCGCGTACCAGAGTGGGAACCAGGGATTCATTTTTGAGTATTGTTTCTACGGTGATACCCTTCAAAGGCCTACCAAGGACATAGATTGCCCGTCGGGCTGCTGTAACCTTCTCAACAAAGTAAGTTCTGGCTCGAGATAATCTCGCCGCAATGTCTCTGACAAATCCTGTGCGATGGAATGTCGATTTGGGAACCAGGCAACGAGGACACAGGCAGTGGCCTTTGTCCCGAATGGTGGCAAGAAGGACCCTTACTGCTGTTCAGCGTCGAGATCACAAGCACGCGAATCGATTACCCACTTTTCTGGGTAGTCAGCGGAGTAAGTGAATATCCTCGGGTATACTCTCCTGAGAATGCCATCAAAGCATTCCACAACAATGCCGTTCTTGTAAGCTGCAACGAAGTCACAGTCGAGTAGAATATTCCAGACTGCTTGAATGAGTTCTCGCTTGCAATGAGTCAATAAGTCGCGGTTATCTTTCTTGTCAGAGATCGAGGATATGAACTTCTTGATCGACTCAGGAAGCTGATTGCTATGGTAAGACCTTCCGAGCAAAATGAGAGAGTACATTCTACGTACCGAAGGGATGAAGGCGATGGGATGACAGCATCCTGACTGTGGGTCAGCTCGAGCATACTTGGAGAGATTGCCGAAGAAAAGATAAATAGGCCATGCGGATGCATGACCGAACTGTGCGAGTCGAGTCGAATCGGACCAGAACATCAGCCCTGCAACAACCCTTTCCAGCTTGCAATCGTCATCTCTTCTCTGTTTCATTATCTCGTCTTGGGCTTGAATCCATGCATCTGACGTGTAGACTTCATCGTAGACACGCTGCTCGTGACCGGTCACCGGGGATTTCCAGAGCTTCTTGAAAGGGGTAAGATGGAACATCTTCGACGACGCCTCTGCAAACACTGCGCGCACGACATCAGTGATTGGTCTGTAACGGAACCCCTCCACAGGGAATATCCTTCCATTGCCTTCGTTATTCTTTTCCCTCGTAAGTACTGAGATTTCAATGGTCGTGCGTCGCCACCTATCAATTCCGAAGGGATCCTCAAGAGAGATCTCCTCCTGGGCAGCATCCATCCGCCTGGTCTCTCTGGAAGCATTAAACTTTTTCAGGTCGTTGGTGTTGAAGTCCAGGGCTTGGAGAACGTCATGGACTAGTCGAGTGACCTCTGAATCGGATTTGTGAGCACTCCCGCTCTCTTTCCACCTCATGAGCTGCCAAATAGTCATGTTGGACCAGGGCCATGGTGGAGGGTGGTCAACGTTCATTCCCTCTCCTGTGCTGGTGTGGATGGACTTGTTGATTCGGGACAATTCCTCAGCAGAGAGGAATGACTCGGGATCGTGTGAGGGGCGATGGCGGTAGGCACGTGCGATGCCGAACCGGTTGAATTGCGTACGAAATGAGTCGAAAACATGTAGGAACACGCGTGGCAGGATGGATTCAGAGGAGGGGGGGGGCTGAGCGACTGCAGGCAACGGAGGGTCCGGCAGCAGGTCTCGAAACCTGACAGGGAGTCGTCGGTTGCGGGGTGGAAGATGTTGCTCGGGTACGGAGGTGGCGGGGCCATCGGACGTGGATTGCACAGGTGGTTCAGGAGGGGGAACAGGCGGCACGGGCATGAAGTTGGAGGGGTCATTGGACATAGATTGCATAAGGTGGCGGGGATCAGGTATGGGCTGTGGAGAACCATGTGTGTCTGGGTGGATGGCATGCAACCGTTCACTTGATGTACCCTGAAAGAAGTGAGAAAAGCGTTTGAATGTTCGAAGCAGAGTGTGAACTCACCTCACTGACCACATTGGTTGCACCATCCCTTGGAACTACTGATACGTTTGGTGAGTCAGTGCCCTGGGATCAAAGTTAGCGCAATGGCCAGTGGAGAAATTCAACATGTACCCGTAAACCATCTCTGCCCTGTCTAATCCGCTTGTTTGGGGGCCCCTCAGTCAAGTAGAAGGTCGTGTCCGCTCGGGCGATTTGGTCTTCATATGCCGTTGCATAGATGGGACATATTGCTCGGTGTTGCCTTAAACCCCTGCTGCTATTGAACGCACGGGGACAACCGCTATGGCACTTGAACGCAGAGGACATGAGCAGTAAGAGGATTACCCAAACTATGAGGGAAACACCATACATTAGGCGGGCGAAGCTTGAGGGTGGGCAGTGGCAAGGGAGGGCAGCACGAGAAAGTTGGTGACGTCTGGATTTGAGGTCGCCGTAGCCTACGATCTTCAGTTTCTTAGGTAGAAATCATAGCAGCGCAAGCGCCAGTCCCCGACTCTCGAGGGTTTCCGGCTGCATATTTCACACGACGCATTGATACATAATTAGATGCTACGAGGGTTTCCGGCTCCATACTGTATTTCACACGACGCATTGATACATAGTTAGATACTATACGTACGTTGCAACGGGAGTAAAGCAGTAGATTTGCATATTCGGGTTCGGTTATGTCGGCTAGGCAGTCAGGCAATCCTCGAACTTGCCTGCGAGCAGTCTTCCAGACGAATACTGAAGTGGCCGTGTCCGTCAAAAGTTCTCGAAGAGATCTGCACGTGCATGCCAGGTTAACATATGCGGCAAGCTAGTATCATGACGTCTGTCAGCAAATAGTCGAAAGGGAATTCAAGGAGATTAGTACGCACGAGGAACAGTACGTCGAGGTTTAGTTTGACATAGTTCACCCGGCTTTCCTCGACGCTTCTTAGTTCGTGATGGAGCGATGGCAGTGGCCTGCGGTGAGCCTTGCCCTGGGTCGATTCCCTTCATGGTTAGAGTTGTCTGTACCATCGTTCTCATTGTTCAAGCTTCGAGTTGACGAAAAGATGGGGGCTCACAGGCAGCACAACATGAGAACTTGTGGAGGAACTTGCGGACAAATGAGCTCGGAAATCGAAAGAAAGAACTGTCGTACGACGACGAGCGACGTACATGTAGAGGAATCGGCCGTGCTTCGCAGCATATGGCTCGAGGATATGTGTGAAGTGAGTCGCTTCAGTCTCTGGAGGAATCCCGACGCCGTCAGGGCGATAACGGGAGAGACCCGTCTTGGGGTCCATCCATGGTTCAGCGACCCAGATGGTGTGGTATTCTTTAATCGCTGCTTGTAAGACGCGTTTGAGCCACTGACGATTGGCCTTCATATCAGAATGATCCAGCTGGTTATATATTTGGAGCGCCATATCGGTCAGGAAGGGGGGCTGTGTCCGGCACAAGTAGTAGCTCCGAGATCCGTTCAAAATCTTGCCGTAATGCTTGGTCTCGAAGATGAAGTGGTCTACCATGCCTTTTGCCATTGTGACTTGGCCGTCAACGAGGAGTCCCAGGGTAATGAAGTAGGAATCCCAGTTGTAGAGCTGAGACATTGAAGGGAATTAAAACAAAACAATATGATTCGACAAGACAAACCTCGTTGAAGCGGGCACCAGGCACAATGAACGGGATTCCCTTTAGTGTACGGCCACCTTTTCCGTCATCGACTTCATTCATAGCTAAAGCGAGAAGGCCGGGCTTGGAGTTGAGACTCTTTACGAAGTAAGGGTTATCAGGTTTCGGGGGAAGAACCATGACATCGAGGTTCATGTGAGGCTTTTCGCGTGCCACCTTACGGTAATACTCTGCCATTGCTGGTTCGCCATGCGGGACATAGACCCGTGGTTGTACGCGACCAGTACGGTTCTTCGGGTCCGCAGTGATGATTTCGAGACCCTCCCCATCAATGCGACGAGTGAGCGAGTGCCAGAACGAGTTTTTAATCATGCGCGACAGGCGATCGACTGGGTTTTCTGTCAAGCGTGCTTCGTCAAGGACGATACGCTTTCGATTATGGTCCCGTGCGAGCGCACCTGAAGCAGATTAGACAACATGTAGTTTCCCTGAAATATACACATCAGCACATCAAACAGGTCGTGATTACAACAGAAAACCATACTCGGATGTCAAACGTCTTGAAGCCATTGCTGGTGGCGGTTCCGAGCGCCATCATCTTGGGACCTGCATCTGTGGCGCTGATCTGGAAATCGCCGTCAGTGTCTTCCTGCTCAGGGATGAGGCGGATGGTCTCCTTGAGATTGATGAGGAAACGGCGAGGGCCAGTGACGCTCTTCTCATCATGCGATATTCTGCGGGCGCGCGCGTGCACATCCTCCTCAAAGGTGGGCGCTCGCTTTGGTTTGTAGCCATGAATTTGGGACTGGCGGGGCACAGAACACGTCAGAAAGTAAAGAGAGAGAAGAGACAAACGTACGTGACTATAGGTTCGGCATGAGCGAGAGAAAGATTCTGTATGCCGCATCAACACTACAACTGACCATGCGATCACGTGATAATCAATTGTTGTTATCAATTGATGTGCGATACTGGCTTCACGACCCGCATAACGAGGACAGCACAGAATCAAAGTATTATACCAGTAAAAAAACTACACGACCACTTGCTTGAGCCATGCTGTAGGCGTTTGCTCTTTTAATTCCCGCTACATAAGTAAAAAAAAAAAGGTCTACTGTAAGATAGAATGGTGATCAAGTGACGTTTGTGGGGCCGATGCTGTTCCCTGCACATGGGATAAAGACACTCGTGCGAAACATAGCGGGCTTTGCCACTCGCTGGCCCTTGTGGATTATATAGCAATATTCACACACGGTATTGCTCGTTTGCAGGTGCCTGGACGTTTGCTTGGGGTGCCACACGGTACGGGTCAAAGCGAACACCCCTTCACTCATGTGACCCACCTTCCTGCCATGCCTTTTCATTTTTTTTCGTCTCATATTCAACGGGCCCACTTGGTACTTAATCCCACCACAACGATCGTAAGTCAACTCGCGTTCACTTTTTGGTGCATGCTGACTCGTCGAACAAGGGTATCTACTCATAGGTGCACCGAAGCTCCTTCCTGCGTGCCCAAATGTCTGCGAGGTATGAATCCAAGTATGTGGTGTCCAGCGAGGTGAGCCGTGCAAGCCCATCGTTGTAGACCGGTGTTAACTCTTTTGCATCAAAGTCTGGCTCAGCCCCTTGTTGGAGACTGCAAATTGCCCAATGCAAGATTGCACACGTGAACGCGACAACCTTGATTAGGCCATTGCCTTCATCATTCGGGGGGAGATGCACATGATATGTGGGTTTTACGACCCAGATCACTTGGTGCATAACTGTAGTAAGTGCCGTGTGACGAAATGGAAAGACGAGCGGGTCCTGGTCATCTCGCTAACCCATTTGTTAGATTGAATCACTGATCAGAGGGAGACACCTACGTGCACCACCAAGTCCGTGTACTTCCAGTCCTTGAGAAGGTCATCGATAATCGGCTTCCATTCCTGTACAAGATCACATCATTGGTGGATTGGGATTTGAAGCGCAGGGTAGCATGTGTAAACGCTGGTGCATGTGACGTCTTTGAAGTGGCAGACGATATCATGCCATGCTTGCTTGGCTGACCTCTTGAGCTCAGGGAACCACCTTGCCTTCTTCCAAGTATCTGCCAATACGAGGTCATCATTTTTCCGTGTGCGACACCATATATTTACCATTGTTAGGGTCGAAGAAGCCAGCGACTACATTCGTGATGTACACATTGTCTTCTTCAATGGAACGCATTGACCTAATCGTGAAGAAGTACCTGACCAGAGTGTTCATAATTTCTTCTTTAGCGCCTTCTGAGAGTGTGACTGCAGTAGGCCCTTGGGCCCGCGGTCGGACACGAGACGTGCGTCCTGTTTGTGGAATCAACTAATGAGGATGTGAGTTTATATTTAGACCAGAAGTTTGGGGTACGGACTCCCACAGGATCAAATCTCGCACTGGCGGCTCGACTGGGCTCGCTATCATGAACCGCTGGCCGAAGAAAATGCTGGCTGATATCCATCGGCGGGATACTTCCTCCCTCCCCTCCATGGTCAAACCTCGCACTGGCCATTTGACTGGGATCACCATCACGAACCGCTGGCCAAAGAAAATGCTGGCCGATGTCCAGCTGTGGATCCATCGGCGGGATACTTCCTCCCACTGCTCCGTATGGGATGCCAACCCCGCAAACTGAATCTTCGTGAAGATGACGGTACCTGGTGTTGAAGAGGTATTCGTATGATCCATGTGCTGTGAGATCAAACCCATGATCAAAAACAGCCGAGTAGTTTCCTAGGGTAGTGTTTTGGATGAATGGAACCTGACCGCGATGGAAGCTGAGGTCTCGGTCGCTGTGCTCGCTGGTCGAGCCCCATCCAGTAGAAGTGGAGGAGGAACTTTCCAGCTGACCTTGATCGCTAACGGTCAGCTTGGAGTGGTCAACGATCGAGGTCTGGTCGTCCTGTGCTTCGTTGATTAAAACATGAACCTCTAGTCTTGGATACCGTACCACAGCATAGTAATAGGACATTGTATTCGAACAGCTGGATAATAACAGGGTGTGTGTGGTAAACGGAGAGCACGGACGATACACGGATCCTCATTTAAACAACACGGAGACAAAACTACCAGAGCGTGTGAGAAAGAATGAGTGAACTTTGGGTGCGACCGAGAACTACATAGTGATTAATGCTACTGGTTGACAGTTATATATATCACTTACCAATGCCTGCATGTTTCGCTGTGGGAATCACGCAGCGGCAGCACGGAATTCCGTCACTGCTTCGAGGACATCCAATTGCCGATCTGACGTGACCAATGATGTGAAATCCTCCACGTATGCACGAGACCTGAACGCAAGCAGTTCGGCCAGCGAATCGGTATCTGCGACAGTGGCCTTGTATTGCTGAAGGGAATCTTCATTGTGGTGAACAAGGTATTCGAGGAACTTGCAGTAGTGCTCCACTTCTTTAAGTTCCCACGCGGAGGCCATCGCCCGAAGGCGTCTGGTCTCACGGCCTGCTTGCTTCATGAGGGTAGCCTGATGGAGCGCTTCCGCAGGCAGCTTTGCATTTTTGATGCCTGATGCTAAAACATTCTCTCCCTGGAATTGAGTCAGTGTGGACTAACAAATCTATGAGATGTCAGCTCCGACCTTCTGTAGGTCCTTCGGTGTGATGCCAGAGTCACCTCCCCCCCTAAGGTTCTTCTCAAAAAAGCACTGTTCCAAAGCGTCATGGAGACAAGGGGCCGAATAGCCTGATGAAGTCGACTTTCTCCTGACTTCGGGTGAAGGGTGTGGAGAGGATAATTCCTCTCTTGTGACGGGGGAAGATGACGCTGAGTCCGTGGTGGATCGACTAGTGGATAACGGGGGTGTGGCAGAGCTATGCTCAGAAAGCGACCCCCTACGTTGGAACATTTGAAGGTCTGAATAGATGGCGGTCTGAGGTTCGATAGATTCGATCCCTGTTTGCATGGTTTCGTCGAGGTCCTTCAGCTACAGGGAGTTGGCGGGTGCATCGGAGGTCGTAATTATTTGTAGCAGTTTGGTGTTACCACGCATGTGGCATTGTCACAAAATAGTATGGGCCTCAGCAACAATCGATTAATCAACACTCATTCTCTGCATCTTCACAAACAAGCTTTCTCCTTCCTGCTGGTGAGCGTGCCGCCATCTCCAGCCCTTCAATTGTAAGGATGCTCCCAAGGGAAAACGCTGTAGTCGATCTCGGGATACGAAGCCGCTAGATTTTCGTGGGATGAGGGATGTACTATGGTGGTTACTGCAGAAGGTGAGTCTTAGGCAGATGCAGGACACAAATGCGAAGGTACTCACTTTTTTTATCTTCGCGCCAAGCGAGTATATGTTCAGCATGCAGCCAAAAGCCCCCGTCGACACGTAGAGCCCATCGGCTTGCACGATGCAAAAGAACTACGCGTGCATCATCAAGCTTGCATTTCACGAGATTCATGACGATCAGGGACTGAGTTTCGATGTCCTCACTCCAGAGCACAAGGATCTTGAAGTCAGGACGATCCAGCAACTCTCGCAAAGGATCTGTCGAATAACGGGATTGCTGCCAGGTGATCGAGAGGTGGGTTAGATGATATAGATAATTGAAGCCTCTTGTAACCGCTTCCCAGGTCCAGTGGGTCGCCAAATCCAGATGCGTGACACGGTGAAAAACGGAAGCATCAGGGAGATGCACGAAGCGTGTTTTGAACAGCGCAACAGGATTGACAGAGAAGTACTTCAGGTAAGGAAGACTGTTAACAGACTGGAGGAGCGCGCTGAATCTACTGTGGTTGTTGCCCCCTGTGTACAGAACGAGGCTGATCAGTAGAGGACAACGGCGAAGAAGCTTGACAGTCATGTTAGGCTTGACGGACATGCCAACAAACAGGTAGATGACCGTCTTGGACCTAGAGGTAAGTGACTCTATGAGTCCTCTAGCTTGGTTTTCGCTATGGATACTAATTTTCTTGTATAGGATAGGCTGCAACCTTTGGACGATGAAAAATTTCAGCACCAACTAGTAATGTCGCTGTTGGGGTACACTGACCAATACCTAAAGTGTGCAGCCATGTGAATGTAGTTCGCCAAGTCGTGCGGCTCTCTACTGGCGAGCAACATAATCATTCGCTCCAGTTCCTCTGGTAGAGCAGTCCAAGCAGGCTTAGAGACGACGGCCATCGGTAGCAAAGACTTCTGAGCGGAGCAGAGGATAATGGGTGAACAAGTGTCCTTCGTTGTTTGGTGAGTGGCCCAGCATTATATGTCTTGAAAGCTTGCTGATACATCTTGCCAAGTCGTTCTACTCAAGGAACACCATCGATCTCGTCATTCGCTCGTCAAACGACGGATCAATCCCCGACCTCCGCCTTAGCCTCTCGGGGAGAGCGACGTAATAAGGGTGAGCGAGCACAGTATCTCCCAACCACTCCAACCCCTGACCTCTGCCGTAGCCTCTCGGGGAGAGCGATGTAATCAGGGTGAGCAAGCACGATATCTCCCAACCCCTCCAATCCCTGACCTCCGGTGTAGCCTCTCGGGGAGAGCGACGTAATAAGGACGAGCAAGCACTGACCCCGCCGACCTAGCCTGACAAATCCTCACTTCCCGTTTTCTTTTTAGAGCATTGGTCGCTTGCGCCCTATTCACCGGTCCTCATCATCTACTTTGACTGATTGTAGCACATTGTAGACATGTCCAACGCAGAGACGTCCGCCCCAAATACCGCCACCCCGAACTCAGATCCTACTTTGATGATGTCGCGAATCTCTTCCTTGGAAGACAATGTTCGTGTCCTCCAAAGTGGTGGGGGAAGCAGTTCTGATAAAACGTTGAGTATCCATCACTTGACTGTCATGTGCCCATTCTCTAACGACTTCTGTTGCAGCGGGCCAGGATATTTTCACTCCAAAGGTCATCTCATCAGACGCCTTGTGTCGCTTTACGATATGGCTGATGACATGTTAGCAGAGGCAGACTGTCGAGCCAACGCTGCTGAAACTGGTGTTATCGTCAACCACACCGACGAGTGCGTAGCGTACATCTTGTCTCACCCACATTGCTGACATCTCACCCCAGAGAGAATCGTCTGTATAAGACGTACAAAGAACTTCTAAGATGGATACCCTCTATTCGTGATGTTCCAGTTGGCACGCACCTCAGGGTTGCTCTCCAGCAGGTAGGTAGATCCTATACTTCTGCTTCATCATGGTTGCTCATGCAAGTTCAGGTCGGGAAAGGAGCAGACTGCGCACGCAACGAGGATACCCACAAGCTCAAAGTCCTGGTTGTCCATTGGCTCATGGAAGGCATGCCAAAGCCGGATCCTCCTCTCTCCATTGCTGACAAGAGTGGGAGGGGGTTTTACAATGACGCCACAGGTAAACTTTTGTGTCCTATTGACTACGACTGGACCAATCCCTCGTAAGTGTGCTTGTCACCTATATGTCCCAAAACTGACCATCATCATCATCATGATACAGCCATCGGGACAACATCCGAGATTTTCACCCAGAGTTCCTTGTGACCGCATATTCATGGCCAGCATTTTTATATCCCGATGGCCAGTTTGATGCAGAGAACCCATCCTTGGGTCTGTTCAAGGGCCCAATGTTGGTCAGGGTAGGTCCACCACTTGAACACGTCAAGCCATCGCTCACTTTACTCCCCAGGCCTTCAAAGCAATATTTATATCCCCAACATCCACGGAAGGCTTGGATAATGAAGTTCAAAACTCCAGGCCTTCCAGGAAACGTGGTCGGGGTGAAAGACGGACGCGCCCGAACATTGCTAACCTGATAGGCATGAAGACTGTTCAGCCCCGTGCCATAGCCTATGCAGCTTGCCAGGTACGCA